>JAPYZL010085222.1:0-15346 GCA_030522825.1 Platygaster orseoliae
TGTACTGGAAAGAGCAAATCCTAAACCATCGGAATCGATGAAAACCCGAAAAACGATTTTTGCAGACTTAACTCCCTTTCTTCCGCGCACGTCACATATTGAGAAAAAATTTAAAAATCTGCATTTAAATTATATAGATTCCTCGGATTCTAAATTTACAAATAATAATAAAATTACACAACTTTTTAGTCTCTAAAGTATTAGTTTTCATCACTTCTTACTAATTGAAATTTGAATCGGGTTAATTAGGTTTTCAAATTGTTAGTTATAGTTAATTCAGATCAAAAATACTAAATGCTTTCGTTTTCATACGAGTTCGTATTTATTTATTAATAAATTGAATTTTGAATTAAATTCTTTCTAATTCAAAATTGTCTAAAATTTAGTGATTTTCAGTTTCGAATAATCCTGAAAGAGTTGCACCAATTTTTTTTTCTTATGTTAGACAAATTTTTCTTATAAATTAGGTTTTTCTATAATGAAAATAAATTTTAGAATCTGCATTCAAATTATTCAGATTCCTCACATTCTGAATATTTTACCGAATAATTGCATGAGTTATAAGTAACTGAAGTATTATTTTAATTATACATAATTTACTTATAGAAATTCAAATTAGATAATGAGAGTTTTATTTTCATACTTGATTGTATCGTTTTTTTGTAACTTCAAAATTTTTTTTTATGATTCATAATTTTTGAAAGGCGGTGACTTTGAGTTGCAAATTTGTAAAACGAAGAACTATTTTTTTATGCAAATTTTTCTTGCAAATTCAGTTTTTCTCGAACGAAAATAAATTTAAGAATTTGCATTCAAATTATTAAAATTTCCTGATTTCTGAATATTACACTTAATAATTACAAAAATTTCTAAATCACGGAAACATACCTTTTTACTATTTTTACTAATTAAAATTCGAATTCGAATTATAAAATTCCGAAATTGTAAATAATAATTATTTTGTATTCAAAATACGAATTTTTCATGATCATACTTATTTGTTTACGTAACTTCAAGTTTTATTTTTTCATATTCCTAATTTTCAAATGATTAGTAGTTTTTAGTTTCAAATTCGTTAGACTTCATTTAAAAAATTTTTTTGCTAGTTTGAGTTTCTCCATATTCAAAATAAATTTAAGAATCAGCATTCGAATTTTTCAACTCCTCGAATTATGCATATTTATTATTATGTTTTCACATGTAAAATAAAATGAAAATCATTAAAATTTCACCTAAATAAAAAGTCTCATGTAATAATGCACTATACAATTATTTAGACTCATAGACGTAATAAGCACTAATGACATAATTTTCAAAAATGAATCTCAGTAATACGTACAATAATTAAACCTATACTTTCAAATTTCAAAATTTCATTCCTTGAACCAACAAAATCATGCTACGATTGCAAGGAAAATTCGTGAGTGGACAATCGTGAAAAGCGATAATATTGGAGACGAATAAATAACAATTGAAGCTTTGGTATACGAAATAGAACGCAATCGATTATGCAAACGAAGTGATAATGCAATTAATGACTCGCGAATTGTACGTGTTCCACCCTTTGTTTGCCAGATTATCAGAATCGCGAGACAATCACGCCACGGAAAATGCGTTTACCTGAATGTTGCGGGGAGTGCTGTTTCGGGGAGTTCATGTCAGGCGGCTCGTCGCTGAAGGACACCGATTTTTCGAATGACACCGATTTGTCTGAAATGCATTTTAGTCACTAATAGCCCCCTGTATTTTTCCAAAAGCAAGCAAATGTCCCAAAAATCAGCAGGTTCAAAAACGTAACTCATACCATGAAACATAACTTAACATAGTTTGAAAAATTCGATGACCTCGAGTGAGATCAATGTAACCAAAGAAGGCAAATGAAATCTGTATAAATTTTGGGGTTGAAGTTTTTGTTTTATAAATTCTTGCGATTTCATTAACCTGGTTCAGATACTTTCTAGGGCCAAATTTTCATTTCAAGTTCTATCGACCTGTCGATGATTGGAACATATCGGCTTTGATCACCATCGTGCATAATTAAAATATGTCAGAATAGTAGAAAAACAAGAAATACCAGATAACGACGAAAAATTGCAACATCGGTGTTATTGTGCTAGCGAGAAAATAAAAAAATGAAGCGAGAAAAGACAATCGCGTTCATCAAACGACGCTTTCGACGTCTCGACGAAACGCTTTTCTTGCTTCCCTTTTTCTCGAGACGAAAAGCTCTGTATCTGCACGGTCGGAGGTGCTATTTACAGCGAGCATGAAAAATGATATTGTTTTTCAATCATTCCAAAGAAAATGTAAAAATCCTTTTGTTTCATGAGCTTATTGGGTCGGGATACATTTTTAACACGATGCGGTAAAATCAATAATGTGTCGTCGTTGCATACGAAATTTCTAAATGCGATAGGTTTTTTTCGATATTTTAGGAAATCGGGGATAAAAGTGAATTTAGGAAGTTGACGAGGGGAAAAAAAGGCAAAAAAATATGAAGGAGGCAAAAAAGTATTATAAAATGTGCATATATTAGCAGGGCTGGATTTACCGAACAGGTAAATCAGGCAACTGCTTGTGGCGGCAAAAATTAGAGAGCAGCAAGTTTTTAAGGAAATTTTAGAAATTTGTTTTAGTTGCGAGAAATTAAAATTTAGCAGAGATGGCAATATTTATATTACTGATGAGAGGATTTTTTGATTTGTATATATAGCAAAATAATAACAGGTTTGATAGTATAAGTAAATCTTCTAAAATTGAGAATGTTTATTGTTAATTTGAATTTCATAATACATTATAAGAAACTCTTATGCGCTTGAAGCGATAATTTAATTTAGATTTACGAATTCTGCAGGATTTGAAACTTTCATGTTGAGGTCCAAAATTTACGACATTTTTCAAATTTTAACGAAACGTTCGAAATAACTGAAAATTTCAAAGTCAAATTGCTAAAATTTTTGAATCACCTTTATTTTCGTCATTTCTAGTTTTAACATCTTGGTCAAAAAATTTTGTCGATCATTTTTCGTCTCGAACTTTCAAAACGCTTAAAATTTCCATATATCTTCAAATTTTTAACCTCCGTCCATTTTCGAACTATCAATAATTTATGAATTTTGCGAAAGTCCTATCGTTTTCTGAAAAATATTCTAAATGTGAAGAAATTTCTGAATTTTAAAATTACTGAAGAATATCGATGATATTATTAAAATTGAATAAACATTACACATTATCATAAATTTGATTAATATTGGAATTCTTGTAATTTTAGAAATTTTTAAATGTCCCACTTTTCGGATTTCTCCTATAAATTACATGTCTACAACTTTGAAAACTGCTCGTATATTTGAATTTCATAAAATTAAGTGAATGTTCAGTCTTCTTGGTTTTTTTAAAATTATAATTATTCACAAGGTTTCTACAGTGAGAAAAATTTATGAAGTTATGATGGAATAACAAAATTTGCTAAAATGTTCCGAATAAATGAAATTTTCGAAGCAAAATTGCTGAAATTTTCTATACATCTTTATTCTCATCATTTCTAGATTTTAATATCCACTTATCAATAAATTTTGACGATTATTTTTTGTCTCGAATTTCCAGAACGCTTAAAATTTCCTTATATTTAAAAATTTATAACTCCAATCATTTTCGAACTAATAATAATTTATGAATTTTGCAAAAGTCCGATTGTTTTTCGAAAAATATTCTAAATGTGAAAAAATTTCTGAATTTCAAAATCATTGAAGAATATAAATAATATGTATAAAAATGAGAAAATTTTTGTAATATTGGAATTCTTGCAATTTTCGAATTTTCAAATGTAATGTCCGACTTTTCGAATTTCTCTTATAAACCACATTTCTACAAATTTGAAAGCTGCTTGAATATTAAGAATATTAATAATAATTGAATATTAATTTAATATTCAATATTAATATTTAATATTAATATTTAAGAATGTCAGTCTTCTTGTAAATTTAAAAATTGTAATAATTCTCAGAGTTTCTAGATTGAGAAAAATTTATGAAAATATAAAAGGTAAAAAAATCTGCTAACATATTAAAAATACTTAAAATTTTTTGAAATTACTTAATTGTACAAAACATCTTAATTTTCAATTTTTGCAAAGTCTGACATATTACAAATTTTCCAAATTCATCCTCGTTTGTAATTTTTGGAAATTCATATGGAAGACAAAATTCATATAATTCTCCAATTGACTGAACCTAAATTTTGTCTCCACAGAAGATAGGTGTGGGGGGAGGGGGATGGAGGGGTTGCAATATTTGTAACTGCTTACGGCTGCCAAATTTCTAAATCCAGCTCTGTGTATCAGTTTAGAAATAGTTTTTTTCTAAAGTAATCAAGAGCTTTCTAAAGTGGGCATGGTTTTCGAGATAGTCTTCAAATTTAATGATAATCATTGTTTATGATTTTCATACTTCGCCGTCTAGACAAAAGTTCTATTGTATACGATTTTTTATTACAAGATTTATTCTTTTATTGTGTCACTTTAACTTTCCAATTTTTATATGTAACAAAATGTCACATTTTCGATAAACTTTATTTAAATTACATGATTTTAAAAGCAAAAAAAAGTACTCGCGAATAATTTTGATGATGACAATGATTCCTAACATTGCATGCAAAAAAAGAATTTAAAAAATCTACGAATAATATCGAAAAAGAGGATATTTTTGGGGCGCACCTTTGCCTAACTTTGGTGGCTTCCCATCAGGCCTTAAGTAGGTGTCATCTGGAATACGATGTTAAAATGCTATATATTTTTTCGTTTTTTTTTTTAATAAAAGAATATCCCATGTATGATAATGTGTTTACACGTAAACTTGATATATACACTGGAACCTTGCTAAATTCGACAATGGCCACAATAATGACCTCGCAAGCTTTGATTCTGTAGTGGTAACGATATTAAAAAGTGCGAGATTTTAGCGTGCATGATTATACATGATCAAATAGCATGATATACAGACTAATTCCATGTTTGTTTCATATACGAGCGTCATAACTTCGGAAAACAGTGACCTATTAACGACACACGAGGATTTATAATTGGCGTCCGTCGTTTTTCATCATGCATGATGTTGTAGTGTTTTACTTTGCTTGATGACGATGTAAAACAACGTTATTTATGAGCTGTTATAGCACTCATATATACTCTCATATGGATTCTGACTACTGGAAATAATACACCGCCATATACGAAAACTTGGTAATTGTTTAGAGTTGCAGTTTTTGCAAGAAAACGATGATAAATTTTCCTGTTGAAAAATTTACTGTTGTTTTTCGATGTATTGAAAGTAACAGAGTTAGGAGTGGGAGGTTTTTTCAATTGTGAACATGAAAAAAAAAAAAAATGAAACTTGATTGCATCGACACTTTTGAAAAACGAAGAACATGTTCTTTGAATTCAGAACAAATCGTATAAACATTATTTTGACCTTTAAAAAACGTTGAGTTTAGCTTGACAAACAAGAAATTATTTATGAAAATTAAGGGGCTCTGCCCCGTGTACCTCCCCAACGATAGCTTCACTCCCCAGATCCTTCACTTGGTGTGTGCGTTTCACATCCTAATAAGGATCAAAACTCTTTCTAATTTTTCACTATTTTTTACTTTACAAACTTTACTGGCAATTTTACAAACCATTTTTCTTAACCATACGCCAAAAAATCGTGACCAAAAAATTTTCCATCGATTCTCAACAAATTCACCACTCTAAACATTTACCATCAACTCTTTTCTTCGAAAGTTGGTCTCATTGTTTATAGAAAAAAAAAGAATTTTGACGAAAACGGTGCTGAAAACGTGCCCGAACATGTGACGTAATGTATTTAAGGTGACGTATATTCAACACGCTCGCTTTTTCGCGTGTGAAACGTTTGTTCGGCTCATGGAAAAAGTTTGGGCTCCTCGGAAAAACTTGGTGACTGCGCGCAGAAAGAAAACGTGAGTTTCATAAGTGGAAAAAGAAAAAAGACAAAAGCAGGAGACGACGGAAAAGTGAGAAAAAGACACACCTGACATAGGTAGCGAGGCAGAATCGAAGCTAGACCGATTGTCGTACCCGTCTCCCGCATCTGATGTGCATTTTTCGAAATAAGTATGCAGTTTTACAGCGAGCTTCTGATTGCCGACATTCACATTTTCTCTCTCTTTTTTTGCATTTATTTATATTTTCTTGTTTTTTAGTTTTACGTTGCAGAGAAATCTTAGGAATATTAAAAATTTGGGGAAATCAATGATCATTCAAATTAAACCTCTTAAAAACGTGAAAAGAAAGTCAATAACTCTGAATTCGGGATATTTAACTTAACATTTTGCAAAGGAAACTGAGATAATTAAAATATTAAAAAATTAAATAATTAACATTTAGGAGTCAAAGAGTTCAGTTTGCAATGGATAAATTCAGATTATAAAACTGCAGAGTGAGTAGTGATGTTGAGATTATCTAAATTTATGATAGTATTGAAAATTTTCGAAACGCACTAGAAATATTTGAAATCCACAAACATTATAAGAATATTCAGCATTTTATTACGAATTTCCTGGAAATTACAAAAAAACGAGAATTTTGTACAGTTAGTTAAATTTAAATATTACAGTTCCTAGAAACTTTTAGAACAATTCAAAAAATTGTTAAAATAAATTAAAACGAAGATTTCTGGAAAAGTGATGAAAAAACTTAATTGATTTTTTTTTTTAGAATTGCAGTTATTTGCAAAATTTATGATTTTTCGGAATTTCATGAGTTATTTTTTGATTAAACGTGGAATTTTTTAAAAGCTATTTTTTTGTATTTAATAAATGTTTCTTTGACTTAGAATTAGATTTGTTGTAAAAAAATATTGTTCGAAAAACCACGAGCGATCATTTAACTCCCCCAAATTTTTTGATAGTTTTGATCGTTTCTTCGTTTTCATCCTCTGGTTTACGAAGTCTTTAAATTATTCAACTTTTAATTGAAAACATTCTACCTAGTCGATTTCAAAAGTTTATTAGTTTAAACATTTATGAACTTCAACCAATAGACAATTTCAACTGGTTTGATCGATGAACGATTAATGTTTTGTTGCCCATCGTGGTACTCTTTTAAATTAAAAAGTTTAAAATTTTTAAAAATGTAAAATTTGAAATACAAAAACCTAAAATTGATGTTCAAAAAGTAGACTATTCCGCGAATTGGTTACTCCCGAAAAAATTTAGAACTTTTGATCCTTTTTTCCTCTAATAAAATTAATATTTTTATTGAAGTGAAACTTTTTATGGCGCGTCTTAGCAGATTTACGTAAGAACCCGCTTTTAGAAGTTTCACTTACAACGAAAGTGGTTTAACTCTCTTCAGTTATTATTTATATGTAACTTCAATGTCCATCATTAATAATATTGTTCAACATTTTTGAGTTCGCCAAATCATCGAACTTCGAAAGAAATAATTTTGATTTGGCTAGAAAAAACTGGCTAATTTTTAAAAACCAATAGAGAAGTTTTTTTATTCTTCCATTTCCAGATATAGGATCTTAAATTTTTATGTAAGAACGTTCGTCTTTCAATTAATTTTTCAAACTACAAACTCAAAGATAAAAATTTTTTTTTATATATCCTTAAAACTTAACTTTGAATTCTATCGTATACTATTTTTTGCTCAAGTCAAGAATTTCAACAATTCTTCGTCAAGTTCCCGGAATTTGAATGTTTTCTTTATTATGAAAAGAATAATAACATTCTTAACTTTAAATTGCACTTTTTTCTGCAATTTTTCCGTAAGAACATATACCCTATTTCGAAATCGTTTGAAAATTTATCAAAAACCTCGAATGAAGAAACATATTATCAAACATATTTCGAGGTTTTTATTTAAAACACCCTCCTAACTACGTCCATGTACATACCATGATTAGTAATAAACATTAATCAAACATCAACTCAGTATGGTTTCAATAAATATACATTGGCTGAAATTTACTGCATGAACCTCCGAGGATCAATGAATAATTGACTGGAGAATGGAAAATGATGAATTATACGCACCGGCGGATCTGGAGTAGAGTTCGCGTCCAGCGGGAACTTGCAGGTATTCCCTCGGCGAGGGTGAGTGCGTCAGGACTTTTTGCACAAGCCCGGTCAAATTGGCTATTTGCCGAGCGACGTCTTCCACTTTTATTCTGCGGCAAGCAACAAAAACCAAATTCAAACACGAGATATCCCATATTTTTATCCTCCCTCCCCTTTCCACGCTGTATCTGAATTTTTTCTGGAAAGTGGTGAAAAGTATTCTTCTATGATTTGGTTAAACGTGCCAGTTTTTTTTATTGTTTTGCAAGACAACAATCTGTTGTTTTCCAAATTTTTGGAAGATGATCATTTTTGTTCGATCCTAACCTCAAAGTTTGACATTCGGACGGACTTTAAGCCTAGGATCAGACAAAATATCGTTCACGCCATGTCGCGATCGCAAATGTTGGTAAAAAGAATTTCGAGCCTCGGCCGAAAACACACTTTTTAGCCAAAATGAGCGATCGAAACAAGGTAGAAACCATATATTTCTTTTTTGGGAAAAGAACGTGGAAAAAATGACTCATTCTTCCACTTTGAGCCCCAGGGCTGCATTTATCGAACAGTCAACTAGGCAGCTGCCTATGGCAGAAAATTTTAAGGAAATTTTCGAAATTTGTTTTAGCTGCGAGAAACTAAAATTTATAATAGATGTCAACATTTTAATAACTTATGTAAGGATTTTCTGCTTATTTTTTTGGTATGTATAGCAACATAATAAATTAATTCCATAACATTGCAACATAATAACAAGTTTGATAGTATAATGAGTAATTCTTGTAATTCAGAATGGTAATTGTAAATTTGAATTGCATAATACATTATTAAAAACACTTTCACGCTCCACACGATAATTTATTGAACTTACATTAACAGATTCTACAGCATTCGACATTTTCATTTTGAGGTCTATATAAAATGGTGAACATCTACAAAATTATTGACTTTTTTCAAATTTTAACGAAATGTTTAGAATAAGTGAAAATTTTCGAAGTAAAATTGCTGAGATTGTCAAAACATCTTTGTTTTTATTTTAATAATTTAATAATTAATTTTATTATAACAATAATAAATTTCTAAATTTAAATATACTTATCAATAAATCTTTTTGACTATTCGTTGTCTAGAATTTTGAGCTTAAAATTTTCCAATTGTCGATAATTTATCAGTTTTGTGAAAGTCCTATCGTTTTTTGAAAAATATTTTAAATGTGACGAAATGTCTTCATATTATTAATGATCAACAGGGTAACCAAAAATATTTACGGTAAAATTCAAAATATTTATTTACTTATGCATGAAAAAACAGGTAAATATTTATGATAGGCAAGAAAGATTTATAATCAAATGCAAGCAAATTTTGTGTTTTTTTTTTTTTCATTTGTTTAAATTTTCGGCTCCTAATCAAAGTTGTTGCAGAAAATGACCACATGTTTTGCTAAGTTCTCTTCGACTTATAATTCAAATAACATTCTGTTTCAATTGATTATTAATTTTGACATGTAAACAGATTATGAATCTGTAAACATGTGACATGTCGAATTATTTCTCAGTAATTTTCAAACTGCAAATTAAAGAAAAAGAAAATTAAAAGTAAATGCAAAATAATTGCATTCTCAGTTTAACTTTTTTTTAAATGTAATTAAATTTTTATCAATTTAATATTGCGTTTTTTTTAATTTTTTGATTTTCAATTTTTAAAAAATTTTTCATTTTTAATTTATTTTGCAAATAATTAAATGCAAATTTATTGAAGATTAGAATTAAATGCAAATAACATAAAAAAAAAATGGCGAAACATACATACGAAGTAAATATTTTTTATGGCAAAAAATTGTTGAAAATATTTGGGATTAAAAATGAAAATTTTTAAAATATTTACGAAAAATCTAAAAGTGGCGAAATATATTTGTTCTAATAAAAACTGCCAAAACATTTATTTAAATATTTTTTATTGAAATAAATATTTTGGTTGCCCTGATGATCAAGAATATGAATGATATTCATAAAAATGAGTAAATTTCTACAATACTGAAATTCTTGAAATCTTCGAAAATTTTAAATGTCCGACTTTTCAAATTTCACTTATCAATCATACTTCTACAATTTTTAAAATTGCTTGAATATTTGAATTTCACAATATGTAGCGAATTTTCAGAATGTCGGTCGTCTTGGTAATTATAAAATAATAATTATTTACAGAGTTTCTAGAGTGGGAAAAATTTATGAAATTATGGTGGAACAACGAAATTTCCTTAAATGTTCTAAATAACGTAAATTTTGAAATTACTAAGTTGTAAAAAATATTTGATTTTCGAAATTTTCCAAATTGTGACATATTCACAATTTTTCTACATTTTTACTCTTTTTAAATTTTTGTAAATTCATATGGAATACTCGAAATTCACATAATCTTCAATTCATGAACATAATTTCGCAAAAACGAGATTTGCTAAAATGATCTCAATAAAGTGAATTTTTAAATTACTAAGTTATACAAATCATATGACTTTCCAAATTTTCCAAATTTTGACATATTAATAATTTTAATATATTTTTCTCTTTTGTAATTTTTGCGAATTCATGTGGAAGTCTCGAAACTCATAATATTCTCCAATTCATCGAACTTAAATTTTTTTCTCCGGAGAAGATGGGTTTTGGGGGAGGGGGTTTAAGGGGCAGAAATTTTTGAAACTGCCTAGGGTGCCAAATTCCTAAATCCAGCCCTGATGGGTCCCACTGAAAATGAAATTTCATCTGACGTAAGACTAGGACACCCTAATCTTACCAAATTTTCAAATACAACCAGAACCCTCATTTTTCTCGAACAAGATTACCTCGATTTCTTTAACTGTCCAAATCGCATTTTACCGAATATGCGAAACACGTATCCATAAATCTCAAACAAAATCCTAAGTTATTATTTTTCTGCGAAATTCTGGTACCGATTTTTGAAAACACCGAAAACACTATCAACCGATTAGAATTTTTTATGTTTTTTCGATTTAACTTTGTTCTTGTCACCAAATGAGACATATAATAATTTACTTTATTCAACGCCGTGAAGTAATGGCTCGTTTCTCCCACGCTTCTATCTCATAAAACTCGCATTTCTTCACGTTGTTGAATAAAATATTGTCCTTGACTAGTATAGGAATATACTATTCTTCGTCACGGAATATTGATGTCGTGACGTGAACCACAAAAGATTTGAAAAGAAAATTACTAGATGTTAGACAATAAACAGGTTTCACGAAAATTAAATTTACGTCGAACACACGAAGGGAAAATGAGTTGATTAGCAACGCATTCTTGAGAAATGTAAAATGATTATGAAGAAATTAACAAAACTTAAGACTATGTCAAATGTATACACAGAAAATAGATTCCTTTAAAAAAATCTGAAATCAAGAAATGCAGTGACTTTAACAATTGTAGGCACTCAATACAGCGGAAAGTGTTGATCGAATAGTTTAGAAAACTGTAATCGACGACGCTGGACACTCTTGAAAAAAGAATGAGATTGAAAGCTCCAGAATTTTTTGTTTGTTTCGTTTCATGATTTTGTTTCCGAAATTTTTAACTCGAAATTTACTATTGTGATTTTGAAAAACCCGTAAAAACTAAATGACATGAAGATCACAAAGAATAAACGAAGGTTTCACTATTTTCATTTGACATCACTTCAAATTTGAATTTCACGTACATCAAGAAAGTCATGAAAAAATTATTATAATAGAGATATTTTTACTACTATATTTTATAGTTCAGAAATCACTAAATATTTTTAAATTTTCTAAATCAATTTTCAAATCAATGTGATCAAAAATTGTGAAGTTTTTATATTTTTTAATATTCAATATTTTCAATCACAGTTCTTCATTTTGTTTATTAAAATTTTTATACTTTTGAATTTTTTAAGACCATAGATGAAAAATTCTAAAATCTATTATTCAAAAGTTGATTTTTGTAAATGCTATAGTATCAATCATAATGATGTTAAAAATCCGAAAATTTAACAGAGTATTTTTCAATAATTTCATTCGAAATTCTTGAACACTAAAATGGAAGTAATGATATTCTTCATACAGAGTTAAAAATCTTCAGAATAAAAATTTGCAAACTTTAAAAGTTAGAAATCACCAGAATTTCTTCACCAAAAATTTTATGAGTGTTAGTAATTGCACTCGAGTTTTATTTTCGATTTCATTATCTCTAGGTTTAAATTCGCACATTAGATAATTATATATTATGAAGAAAAAAATGAAAATTACAATATTTATCATTACCGTAAAAGAAAAAGCTTTGTTCGAATACAATTTTCAGTAAAAGAAATTTGCAAGCCGGAAAGGTAGAAAAAAAATGTAAAACGAATAAAATTTAGCAAGTGCGTGTTATAAAATGTGTATATATCTTTTTTCAAAGGGTTATAACTCTGGAAAACGAAAATGTAATGGTTCAAAAGTGACTGGACGGACAGTTCTTTTTCAGACATTAAAAGAGGTTATTCAGATAATGCAGTTTTTGTGATAACGAATGCAAAGCAAAGCGATTTCCACAATTTCTACTTTAATGTGCTTGTTTTTAAGTGAGATGCGAGGATTTTATTTATGTAAATGTTATGCAAAAGTCTCCGAACGTGTGATAATGTGTTATTTGCATAAGATTTCGTGAAAAGCATGAAAAAACATACACACAAACAAAATCGTCTCATCATTGAAGAGAACAGAAAAGCTACTACAACCATACATAGAGTTATATTGTGCCATATTTGTGATATATACAAATGTGATGCGCCACGAAGAAAGGGACCTAAGAGGCATTTGACATAAGTGCTATTATCTGCTCATTTTCAATAAATGACTCTAACATAAAATGCCTCTTAGGTCCCTTTCTTCGTGGCGCGTCACAAATAAATTCGAAGTTTTTCTAAAGGTACAAAAATGATGTTATATTTCCTTGAAAATACTTGTGCCAGCCAGAAATGTACATACATTTGACGGAAACGTTCCTATTTATATGGTTGTGACAACTATGTTGTTTTATTCATGTAGAATCATGAAGCTTGAATTTATGATTCTTGATGATGAACGCCAGTGCAGGATTTATATCAGCAATAGGGATTTCCTCAATCAATAAATGTTGGGAAGGGGGACGAGGAGTCTCAGTAAAAGAGTAAAAATTTAAATCAGTTCTCAAATACTGCAGTTGACTAGAGAAACGTAAAACTAAAACGATCAACAATTCGAAAGTTATAAATTGAATTAATTAATTATGAAAAATGTTTTGAGAATAGTTTGAAATACTTAGGAATGTTCAATAAATGTGTATTAAGTATGAGGAAATTTGGAGATTTGTGTTTTTTGATGTCGGAAAATTGATGTATATCATGAAAACTTTTTATCAATTAAATTTTCGTAGCACTTTGACAGCGGGATAAAAAATATTATGGAATGCAATCCATGATTCAGAATATTTGAACGCGGATGGGATCGAGTGAGAATTTGGAATTTTGATTATGAAAACTATATTTCATAATTTAACTGAATTTATTCAGACTATAATTAGAAATAAATTCACTTTCTAATAAAATATAAAAATGAAGAGTTAAAACTATTCGACTCCGAAGTTAAACGTCTGGAATTTTGAGGTTTCAAGTCTTCAATAAAAAATTTAAAATTACTGGAGGTTTGATAAGAAAAGTTTAGACTTTTAAAAGTCTGAATTCAAAAAAGGGAAAATATATAATAGATATAAAAAATTGAATGAAAATTTCATTGTAAAAAGAAAATTGGAAAAAAACTCTCAAACACACTGGTAACATTGAAAAGTGCAAAGCTTTAATAGTCGAAAATTCAATCTTAGAAAACAAAAAGTAAAAAAAAACTTCAATTACTGAAATTTCCAAAATAAATAACGAACATCTTTCGAGTCAATCAGGGCTGGATATAAAAATTTGGCTTCCCTAGGAAATTTCAAAAATAAACGCATCTCCGAACCCCCCCCCCCTCCCCCTCAGCCCCGTACACACATATTCTCCGAAAAAAAATTCAAGTTCAGTTAATTGGAGAGTTATATGAATTCAGAGTCTTCCGTATAAACTTAAAAATATTACAGAAGAGGAAAAGTATAGAAAAATTGTAAGTATGTCAAAGTGTGGAAAATTTGAAAATTCAGACGTTTTATACAACTAAGTAATTAAGAAATTTACGTCATTTAGAGCCTTTTAGCAAATTTTGTAATTCCATCATAATTCCATAAATTTTTCGCACTCCAGAAACACTGTGAATTATGATAATTTCGAAATTTCCAAGAAGACTTACATTCTAAAAATTCACTGAAATTAACGAAATTAAAATATTCAAGCAATTCTAAAAGTTGTAGAAATGTGATTAATAAGGGAAATTCAAAAAGTTGGACGTATG
This sequence comes from Platygaster orseoliae, assembly GCA_030522825.1. Classification (NCBI taxonomy): domain Eukaryota; kingdom Metazoa; phylum Arthropoda; class Insecta; order Hymenoptera; family Platygastridae; genus Platygaster; species Platygaster orseoliae. The sequence continues at coordinate 14,504 of JAPYZL010085222.1, forward strand.
AAAATTTCGAAAATAGCAAGAATTTCAATATTGTAAAAATATACTCATTTTTATTAATATCAATTACATTCTTTGATGATTACTAAAATAAAAAAATTTCATCACGTTTAGAATGTTTTTTAAATGATAGGACTTTCGCGAAATTCATAAATTATTAATAATTCGAAGATACTTAGAGTTAAAAAATTTCAAGGTTATGGAAATTTTAAACATTCTGAAAATTCGAGACAAAAAATGGTCGACATAATTTATTGATAAGTATACAAAAATTTAGAAATTACGAAACCTAAGATGGTTTGATAATGTCAGCAATTTTGCTTTAAAAATTTCAGTTATTTCGAACATTCTGTTAAAATTTGAAGAATGTCGAAAATTTGAGTGATGTTCACCGTTTTTTATATGAACCTCAAAATAGAAATTTCGAATCCTGTAGAATTCGTTAATTTAACTTAAATTATCGCTTGGAGCGCGAAAGAGTTTCTAATAATGTATCATGAGATTGAAACTAATAATTAGCATTCTGAATAAAAAGAATTACTTATTTTTTCCCATGCATCCATAAAAAAGGCCACTTTATTTCTATGGAATTAGGGAACAAAAGCCCCTTTTTGGGGTACTCGGAAATCAGCGGGAAATATCAACAAAAACCCTAGGGAAATATTCATAAATCACGGATCAGGCAACTTTCTTCCCTGTGATCCGGGATTTATGAATATTTCCCTAGGGTTTTATTGATAACTCCCGGTGATTTCCAAGTACTCCAAAAAGAGGATTTCGTTCCTGCGTTCCATAAAAATGAAGTGGCCACTTTTACACATGCATGGGAAAAAATATTGTATGCTA
>JAPYZL010085230.1:0-20193 GCA_030522825.1 Platygaster orseoliae
CTCTTGAAGGGAACTATGTTGAATAATAAAAACGAATTTTGACAAAAAAATGTGTTTTTCTTTGTTAGACCGGGGACTTATCAGCCAACCTGTTAATTTATGAGCTCCTTTACAGGTTCAGAAGAACGCCAGGGATCTCACTCTTCTGGCCATATAGAAGTCAATTAAATACATGATTACATGATAGTTTATTGTCATATTTTTTGAATTCTAAAATTATACAAAGAAAATTTTAAACAACTCGAAAATGGAGGTCAAAATACATAAATTTCAAAATCTTCAGAGTCAAGGCTTGAACTAGCAAACTATAAAGAATGTGCAGAATTTTTTAACGTAGTTTTTGCATTTTCACGATAATGAGTTTCTTAAATCCAATGTTTTTTTATTATGTTAAATGAATGTCATTTAGAAATTAATTTGATGTTGAAAACCAAAAACGTAAAAGAATTTATTTAAATACTAGGATTTTTATCGGTTTAGCCATGTAAAAATAGTATTTCGTGAATAAAAAATGAAAAATAACCTAATCATTTTAATCTTTCAGATTATTCCTATTTTTTAAAAATCTGTAGAGTTTAAAAAGTAAAACACTTTGTAACACATTTTTTAAATTCCCACGAAAAAGAGTTTCTTGAATCTAATAATTTTTATCATGTTTGATGAAAGTCACTCAGACATCAATTTGACACTGGAAACCAACAACTTGAATGAGTTTTTTCAAATATTTTGTTAATTTTTATCGGGTTCGACATGTCAAAATAATGTTTCATGAGAAAGAATGGAAAACAATTTCATTATTGGAATCATTTACATTATTCCTATTTTGTTTAATGACAGTGAGTCTTGATAGGCGTACTTATTACTTAAAATTTCACATGTAATTTTTACAACGTACCAAAGTAGTGATAATGCCAAGGAAAATAAGCACTATCGTAGCCATTATCCAGGAACGAGACGCGGTTCCAAACACTACAAGTTTTGGTTACGAAGATCGAAGGAGAAACTAGCAACTTTGGTCGCTATCTTCTCGCGTTTATGTTCTGTATCGCACAGGATGCATTTTATCTTTCAACCCACTCATCATTTTTTCTCGTAATTCATTCTTTTGGCTATGTTGATTCCTATTAATTGAACTTTTATCGACGATTGTCCCGGCCAGAAGTTTTTCACGACGAATTTCAAATTGTTTAAATGGTTTAAAATTAAAATAGATCTCATACATTGTATGATTTATCATAGTATTTACTATGATTGTGAAAACTTTGAAATTCTCTAAAATTTTCGTCATGAATTCAACAGTTCTTAAGTTTTTCATCATTTAAAATGTGACGTACAGAATCCTGAATCCGAAATTTTTTGAATATTCAGATTGCTCGATTGAAAATTGAAAGAAAAAACTATGAAAACACGTTGAAGTTCTCGAAATAGAACCTAGCTCGTAGAAAATTTAACTACAAATGCGTTTTTCTTTAATCTGGAAAATTTGAAAAGTATTAAAAATTTACGGAAAACCCTAATGAGTTGTACACATTTTTGTAAAACTCGGGAAGCTTTGAAAAGTTTGTATTATGTTTTAAGCTTTTAAAATTAAAAAAAAAATTGATAATTTTGAAGGTTGCCAATAGTTCTATAAAATCCCCGAAATTCGTAGAATTTTAAAAAATGTTTATAAATTTTTTCGAAACGTACATTATAATCTTTTGAGATTTAAAAAAGTACAAATCTGAAAAATTTAACAAGTATCAAAAATTTACGAAAAATCTAAATGAGTTGCAGAAATTTGTATAACTTTCGAAAGTTTAAAATAAATGGTATCAAGTTTTAACTTCTAAAAGTTTTGAAAAATTGAAAAAAACATTGAAAATGTTTATAATTGTGGATATTTGTAGAAAGTTTGAAAAATTTATAGAACTTTTAATTATCTTCAATTAAAAGGAAATGTTCATGAATTCTGTAGATTGTGCTCATTAACATATTTTATTGAAATATCCATTATAATTTTTTTTTCATTTTTTTATAAAAATCTAGAAATATCTTTGGAGTACAAAAAATACTAGCGAGTTGGGAAATTTTTATGAAATTTAGAAAGTTCTGAATACTTGCTACGTTTGAAATTTCAAAAATTTTAGGAAATTAAAAAAACATTGAAAAACTCCAAAAATGTCAATAGTTCTAAAACATTCGAAAAATTTGTAGATTTTCAGAAAATGTTTATAAATTTTGTTGATTGTATAATATATTATCATATTTCTTCGAAACGTACATTATAATTTTTTTCGATTTAAATTACAAATCTGAAAAATTTAACAAGTATCAAAAAAAATTTATGAAAAATCTTAATGAGTTGCAGGAATTTGTATAACATTTCAAAAGTTTTAAATAAATATTATTCAGATTTTAATTCTGAAAATTTTGAAAATTTGAAAAAAACATTAAATTTTTTGAAATTGTGGATATTTGTAGAAAGTCCGAAAAATTTATAGGACTTTTCATTATTTTTAAAAGGAAATGTTTATAAATTCTGTAGATTGTGCTTATTAACATATTTTATTGAAATATGTATTGTAATATTATTTTTCATTTTTTAATAAAAATCTGAAAAAACCTTTGAAGTATGAAGAATCCTAACTAGTTTGGGAAATTTTTATGAAATTTAGAAAGTTCCGAATAAGTACTACATTTAAAATTTCAAAAATTGTAGGAAACTAAAAAAACATTGAAAAACTCGAAGATTGTCAATAGTTTTAAAACATTCGAAAAATTTATAGATTTTCAGAAAACGTTTATAAATTTTGTTGGTTGTATATATATCTATATTTTCATATTTCTTCAAAACGAACATTATAATCTTTTTAGACTTAAAATACAAATCTGAAAAATTTAACAAGCATCAAAAATTTACGAAAAATCTCAATTATTTGCAGAAGTTTGTATAACATTTCGAAATTTTTAAATAAATGGTATTAGGTTTCAAATTCTGAAAATTAAAAAAAAATGAAAAAAAAACATTGAAAATTTTTGACATTGTGGATATTTGTAGAAAGTTTGAAAAATTTATAAGACATTTCATTGTCTTCGAAAGGAAATGTTTATAAATTCTGTAGATTGTGCTCGTTAACATATTTTATTGAAATATGCATTGTAATTTTTTTAAAAATTTTTTAATAAAAATCTAAAAAAACATTTGCAGTACTATTCAATTACAAAGAATTCTAACGAGTAGGGGAAATTTTTTTTAAACTAAGAAAATTCTGAATACTTATTACGTCTAAAATTTGAAAAATTTTTGGAAATTAAAAAAAAACATTCAAAAACTCAAAGATTTTCAATAGTTCTAAAAACACTCGAAAAACTTGTAGATATTCAGAAAATGTTCATGAATTTTGTAGATAGAAAATCTTTGAAAATTCTGTTAAACTACAAAAATCGTGTGGTACCCTTAAAATAGTTTTTAATTAAAGAATGTTTTATTATATGCAGATGATAGATCACTTCGGAAATTTAGAAAAAATTTAATAAGTTATGAAACGTTTTGATGATTTGGTGGTAGTGAATTTTCACAATGAGGAATTTCAGAATGTAAATAATAGAATGATTAAAAATTAATGGTTTTCTGTAAAATTGTGTTTTATCAGATGTACCAGCCAGCGGTATGTATTACATGACTTACGAATGTCTAAAAAGGCACTTGACCCCCGAGGGAGGTAAACTCAGTATGCTGTCGACAATTTTCGCCGGAGGCTGTGCCGGAATCATGAATTGGGCCATTTGCATGCCAGCCGATGTCATGAAAAGCAAATTACAAACTGGTAAATCATTTTTCCTTAATCACAATTTTTCAATCCCTCTATACTCTATTAAAATGTCCAAGTTCTAGGAAAAAATTTGCTAAAAGTCAAGGAAAAATCGTAATTTAAATCCGCTTTGAATAATAATTTTCAGAAAACTACTGAAAAAAATTCTAATTTAAAAGGATATTTCAACTTCAGCAATATTGACCGAAACAAATATTTTTACTTGAATTTCATATCTCGAATCTACCAGCAATATGATTTGCAAATAAGATATATTCAAAATTTTAAAGATTCTTAAATTCGGCATACTGGTGCTCAAAGTTTGATATAATCATTTTTTTGATCCTGAATTCTCGTTATGGAAAACATTCTGATCTTGACTCGATCGTCCATAATTTGGTGTTTCAGCACCAGAGGGTCAATACAAAAATCTCCAAGACGTGTTCAAGCACATGTTGAAAGAGGAAGGAATAGCTTCATTTTACAAGGGCGTAACACCCGTCATGATTCGAGCCTTTCCTGCGAACGCTGCTTGTTTCTTTGGATATGAAAAAGCTATGGAATTTCTTACTTGGGTTGCCCCTTCATTATAATACACGATATTTTTATTTTAATGAATTACGTACCTATAAATTAGGCATGTCAGAAAATAGGTAAAATTATCAAAAAAATAGCTGAAGCTTAAACTCTTGGAAATGTTGAATCTTGAGATGTAAATTTCAAAGATTCTAAAAAGGAGAACAAGTTTCCCTTGAAATTTTACAGGATGCAATTTTCAATTTTATGCAATTTTGGAATTGGAGGTGCTGTTAAAAATAAGTTGAATGTTCTCAAAGAGAAATTGCTGATTATTGTTGTTGAAAAAAAAGAAAAAAAAATAACAAATATTGTAAACAATTTAAATATATAGTGCGCAAAAGTAGGGAACTGTTAAAGAGATGATCTATACATCGGTTAATAATTATATTATTTTTGTACGAATTATAGTCTTCCGGGCGAATGACGATATATATTTTACAAAAAGCACAAAGTAATGAAAGTAATGAAATCAACGATTCCCGTATGTCCAACGTTGCTGATTACATATCACTAAAATTAAGGGAATTCTTAAGAATGAGAAAAAAATATAAAAGTTTACTCAGTATTCCATACTATTTGGACGCTGTAATTAACCTAGGAAGTTTTTGAATTCTTTCATGAATTTCGACTATGTTTTACAGTTAATTTTAACAATTTCTATGACCATCAAAGTTGGTAATATTTTAGTATCGCCAGAATAAAAAAACATTTCCAAACGTTCTTTAAACATTGTGTTCCTTATTTCAATATACTCTTTCATGAAATTGAATATTCCTGACTGACGCCGAGACTCATCTATAATTTTTGGCACCTTAAAAAATCCAAATTTTTTTTATTCAATAAAGATTCAAGACGATAGTTTTTGAATGTTTGAAATATTACGAGTTGGTTCGAAGATGGAGCATTTTCTAAACGAATTTTTTCATAAAGAAAGTTTGATATCGTAGTTCAAGATTTGAATGATTGTTCAATCTTTACGACTTGGCATTTTTTGACGATTTCGTTTTTGAAATAGAGAAAACTACGAAATCAGGTTTTTGATTTTTTAGAGAAGAATATTTGTTTTACGAAAGCATGATTTGTTCATGAAATTTAAGTATTTATCAATTTATTGTCAATGCTAATGAGGAACAATATTTAAAAATTTGTTTCTGTTTGAAACTCTAGAAAAATCCAATTTCCACAGAGTCTTATAATTTTTTAGGCTACACTTGCAAATTGAAAATTAGAGCCTTAATTTCTTTTTGAAACTTTTATTATTAAGAAATAGTTATGATTTTAAACTATTAGGCAAATAGAGTAGAAATTTCGAAATTTTTATTATATAACAGTTGAAAATTTTAATGATTCTTCAATCTTAACGATTTGGCATTTTTTGACGATTTTGTTTTTGGAGAATAGAGAAAATTACGAAATCAGGTTTTTAATTTTTTTGAGAAGAATATTTATCTTACAAAAGCGATTAATTGATTGATTCATGAAATTCTGGTATCAGTTTATTATCAATGTCAATAAGGAACAATATTAAAAAATTTGCAAGTTCCATTAGGAAAATGATTTTTTTCTGTTTGAAATTTTAGAAAAATCCGATTTTCACAGAATCTTGCAAATTCAAAATTCCTTTTCAAAACTTGTATCATCAAAAAATGTTTATGATTTTAAATTATTATGTGAATAGAGTAGAAATTTCGAAATTTTAATTGTACATGTTTATTTATAATATCTATGCATGTATTTAAAAAATGGAGCAGTTCGATTTTTCTTACTTTTCTAGCAGCTGAAGTTAGATTTTTCAAATTTGTTTATCTACTCTCACACATTTTATGGAATCACATTCTCCAATCGTGGAAAAAATGTGAATTTACAAATAAGGAAAATGCAATCAAAGAAAAATAATTGGTATATTTTAGAGATATTTCAGAAAGAGTAAAAAAAAATTTGGTTTAAAAAATACAAGTTAATTTTCAAATAAATTATTGCATAATACGAGGAAACAGTATTTTCGCGCTATAATTAATTGTAAATCTTCATTGATAATGTCTATTCATATAATGCATATATTTAAAAAATAGAACAGTTCGATTTTTCATAGTTTTCTAGCTACTGAAGTTAGATTTTTCAAATTTGTTTATCTATTCCCAAGCATTTCATGGAATAATATTCTTAAATCGTGGAAAAAATGTGAATTTACAAATAAGGAAAATTCAACCAAAAAAAAAATAATTGGTATAGTTTAGAGATTTTTCAAAAAGAGTAAAAAAAATTTGGTTTAAAAAATACAAATTAATTTTCAAATAAATTATTGCCTATTACGAGGAAACGATATTTTCGATACATGAAACTTCAAGAGGGGTGAGAAGGGAATTTCGACTTTAGACCGATTTCTTCCGAACTTAACCGAAAAAACAGGCAACGCACCCTTGGATGCAGTCAGTTCCGGTTGGTTTTCTTCGTCGACTAGTGACGTCACATTCATTGCTCCTATTGGTACATACACCGAGTTTCGACCGGCAAATGGCTGTGCATTCTTAGCTCGGATTGGTTGGGTGGCCTTTGCTCTTTGTTTTTGTTCAAGTCAGTTTTTCAACATTTTTTGGTTTGAATTATCAAAAATGATCGTTCAAATATAATATTGACAAATAAGTATAATCATTCTTTGATGTAAATAGTAACAAATTTCGAAATACTACTTTTTTTAATGGAAATACAAGGTGTCTCTTAAGGGAAGAGCCTCCTATAGATTGGGGTTTTCGTGCCTCAAATTTGTCCGTGGATTAAAAAAAACTATCAATCTGAGATATTTGAATTTTTTAGCAATTATTCTTCTTTATTTATTCTAATTACAAGAAAAAATTTTTTGGAAAATCTTGCTTAGATCTCGAGATTTGGGCTGCCAAAGTTGACCGTGCATTTTTCGGAGAGTCAAACGGTGTGCTTTCTGGAGCCTCCAAAAATGATTCTAGAACTAAAATGTTTGACAATATTTGTTAATATTTAGGTCCTTATTGGGCTGACGTTTTTGTTTTATAGAAAAATTTTTTTTTTAACGCGACTTTTGTAAAAAATCAATTTTTTTTCCTATATTGTTGATGAAAATGTTAATAAAAAATTTTTTTTTAACAATTCGAAGAACGTCAGTCCATAGGAAATTTAATGCGCTCTAATTTGATGAATAAATCATTAGAATCGTTTGAGAAGTTTTAAGGCTATCGTGTACGCCAGTGAAAATTGCACGGTCAACTTTGGCAGCCAAAATCTCGAGATTGAAGCAAGAATTCCAAAAAAAAAGTTTTTTTTAATTAGAATAAATAAAGAAGAATTATTGTTCAAAAATTGAAATATCTCAGATAGATAGTTTTTTTTTAATCCACGAACAATTTTGAGGCACGAAAACCCCAATCTATAGGAGGCTCTCCCCTTAATAACATCCTCAATCCAAAAAGATATCAAATATTCCTTTTTGAATTTCGAGTCGAAAAGTCCTGTGCCACTTTTTATAAAACTCAAAATCAAAAAAGTTATTCAAGTTTGAAATTTGAACAATAAATGCGCTCCCTCGACAAATGGAGAATAAAACCACGCACCAAAATTTGCCTAAACTTTCTTCATATTTTTCTGAGTGAAAAAGTTCTGTGCCACTTTTCGCAAAACTCAAAATAGAAAAAGATATTCCAGTTTGAAATCTGAGAAATCTGATAAGTTGAAACTTCTAACTCGAATATCTTTTTTGATTTTGAGTTTTGAGAAAAGTGCAAAGAACTTTTCAACTCAGAAAAATATGAAGAAAATTTAGGTACGTGGTTTTTATCTCTACTTGTCGAAAAAGCGCATTTATTGTTTAAATTTTAAACTTTTTGGGACACCCTGTATAGTGAAATTTTGTTGTACCATATCTATAGTTCGTGACACTGATCGAAGTAGTTGAGTAGTACATGGTACAACTGAAGTCAAATCTGGATTGCTCCATAGTTATCTGGTTTTTGTTTATCAAAAAACTCGATGACTCGCTATTATCATGAAACGTTGATGTCGTAGAAAGAAAAAAAACGGATGATTTTGTGTGATGTTCATAAATAAGCCGAGATTCTCAAATTCTTTTTCTTGCCACGAGGTGAGTATTTCCTGTACCGTTGTAAGTGAAAGTTTTCCAACATAACCTCATTTCCTGTTTGATGTTTTCTGATCAATTAATTTACATATTAATTGCATGATTTTGCGGAAATTCGATATATTTGCTGCTACTTAAAAATTGAGGATGATTTACATGGAATATTATTTTCTAAGAATTTACCTCATCAAAACTCATAACTTTTAACAAACATAAATATTATAATTACCTTATTTCATCAAAAAAAAATTAAACCAACTATTGCACGAAATTTTCGAATTGATTAAGGTTCAAATTATTTATTTCAATTTAATGCAAGCAGTTCACAATTGATTTCACATATATGTGAATTTGTTGTAATTCATACCAATTTATTCTTCTTCAATATTAGAAATAAAATCATTTTTTATAATTGTATATTGAAAATCAAAATAATAATATAATTAATAATTTTTTCATGCATTACCAATTAATAATAATCATTAAAAACATTCATCTCGATAATTTGTTATCAACCATTGCAAAAAACTATTTAATTATTCAAATTTGGTAAACTTTCAGAAATGAAATGGTTAATTATAAAAAAAATTCTCCCCAGTTGAAAATAAATGACAGTTTTGAAGTTTTTTGGATCGTTTATTTTCTATAGTTGAAAAATCTTAATTTTGAGAAATTATCAATAGTAATATTAGATATTGCAATATTTTTTATAATTGCACACATGTGATTTTTCAAAATATTTATTATTTGTTAAATGTAACATAAAAGTTAAAGTAATAATTGTTCTTTTCATTTTGTTGATTTTATTTTTATAATTCTTACATAATAGTACATGATATATTATGTAAATATAAAAAATAACAATACTAATAAATAATAAATAATTATAAAAACATCACAAATAAATTAACGTATATTGCACAATATTTATTATTTTTGAATTAATTTATTAATTCACGTTTTAACTTACATTGAACATCTTTGTAAAAATGTTCGTATACTAATATTGCAATGTAATTTTGTTTCTTTAAAACTAAGGAGAGAAATTTCAGTACATACACTCTCAGTTGACTTTCAAATTTTTTTTCCTGTACCTTTTTTTAAATTATTGTTAAAATTATTGTTCTATGAAATCAACATCTTTGAAAATTTTAACACTTTGACTTTTTATACATATTTTAATCAGATTTCTGATTCTGATCCCACAGATCCTTAACAAAATTTTAATCAACATTTATTGGACTTTCTAACTGTTTAAACTACATTAAAAATAAATAGGCCCATCAAAAATGTACAATCTCTCTGAAGTTCCAAACGTTTAAAAATAAACGAAAAAATAAAAAAAAATTGTTCTATCATTCTTAGTATGGAATTACTTCATAACTATTGATATTTAACAAATATTATATTACATTTCTCATTATTTTTAATTATAATCATGGGTGAAAATGAAAAATAATTTTTTTTTCGTTTTTGTTTGTTTCATCAATGTTTGGAACTTCAGGCACATAAATTTACAATATTATAATGCGAAGGAACTTGACACTCTTATTGTTCACTCATCATTGCTAACTACAAAAAATTTATTTCAGAAATGGATCTTAACTGAACCAATTCTTAAGAACCAAAAAAATCTAAAACTTGGAAAAATTTCTGGAAATGGCTGCAGGAGGTAAAAAACGGGTGGGAATTAATTCCACTGGGAATTCCAGTACTTTCAGCGCGTACAACAGAACTAACCGACTGAATTTTCGGCCAAATTCTTCAAATCCAGAAGAGCGAAAAGGCACAAAACCAACATCAGGCCCAACTTCAATAGGCCTCGTTTTCGTGAGCCTTGTTCTCCACGTCTGCAGAAAATTCCTCCTCTTCAACACCAAAAATAAAATTCTTATTTACTGCAGTGCCTTATTCATTGGTTCTGCAATCGCTGACAATTTCCCTGTGCCAAAAACGTACTTTTCTAGATCCGATAATGTCCTTAATCGTTATTTTATAAAATGGGGTTGGGGCTGGTTGTTGACGATCGTTGGACCTTGGATCGCTTTGACGGCGCACACTTTGAGTTGTGGACGACGTTCTGTGATTGTGATGGTAAGAAAATTTTGTTGAAATTCAAAGACGATTGAGAGTTTTTTCCTTTGTTTACATTTATAAATCTAAAAAGTGTAGTTAGAAGATAAGTAAAATATTTTCAATGTTCGATAAATCATTGTTGATTTTGTAGCATCTAGCTCGACTTGTGCTTGCTACCCTGGCCTGGATCTTCTGGATGCGGGTTTTTAACTACGTGGAGCAAACCTTTGGCCGCTGCCTCAACACAAAAAATCCCTCTCTCCAATCCAAGGTCAAATGTCTCCAAGCTGGCAACTTCTGGAGTGGCCTTGACATCTCGGGTCACGCCTTCATTATCATCTACTCTTGCCTGATTCTCTCCGAAGAAGGTAACGCTATCCAGAAACCATTATATAATTTTTTTTAAATCAGACAACTCAAATAACATTTTTTTCAGCATAATTTGGTCATCATTACTCTACTGAGTGAATCAAATACATAATGATTGCATCAATATTTTTATTAACCTTATCTTGAAAATTTTGACGTCTCAAATGTAGGGGAGACTGAACTTCTTAGGTTACATGAAAAATAAAAGTAATCCTGTCATCATTATGTATTCGATTTAGTGGAATTTCAGAATCCCAAATTTTCGGGAATTTCCTTGACATTTCGCGATGCCGAGAATATTCGGGATCAGAAATAGCTTCAATCACATACTTATTTTTTCTTTAACGTTTGAGTAAAATTGAAGTTAGTTAATTACTTTAATTACTTTTGATTATTTGATGAATAAAAATCTTTTGAAATTCTTCGTTTTTTTTAATTTATTACCTGCAATAATCAAAAACAGTATGATAAAAAAAAAGTTACAGATGCAGTAAATGTAGAATTTCACTTATTTTTTTAAGAACATTATAAAAAAAAGTAAATAAGCAATTAAATTTTTACCAGTATATTTTGAAGTATTGTAAGGCTGCTAGATTGGTAACTATAATAATGCTTCAAAAACTTTACTACATTGTCAATCTAAATTAACAATATCTACATTTTAGACAAAAATTTAATTGAATTTTTCCTAAGGCATGAAAAAAAAAACTATTTTCGTGCCTGGGAGCAAAAAGTCAATTCAAGTGAAGACGGGATTTATAAGCCGAGGCGAAGCCGAGCTGTAAAATTGTCTGAGCCTATTAAATCGAGGATTTATTACAGGTGAAAGCAGAATTTATCATGTTCAAGGCCTTAAAAGCGTGATTTTAATGCCCCGCGTTGGCATTAAAAAAACGCCTTTAGTGTCTGAGACAAAAAAATTTCACTAATCTAATGAAGACATAGATTATCAAAATTTAAAAATAAGAAAATTAGTATGAATTAATCCTTAAACAATAACAACTATGCTATCTCAAAAATAATTAACTCTTCAAAGTTATAGTGCCTTTCAGGAATTTCAGGATCCTAAATTTTACAGGATTTACAATGTTTTTCAATTCCTATATAACATGGAAACAATAAATAATTTTGACATATTCTAACTTATTCAGGGCCTCGTATTTCGGCAGAATGTCTAAATTTTTGGGATCATCTAATTTTTCAAGGCTTTTTTCTGGGAGGGACTCTGAATTTTTGAGTTTTCCGAATGCTCTAAAATTTTTTGAACTTTTCCGAATTTTGGACTTTCACTAGATTTTCGAACTTTTCGGAATACCAGATAAAGATTCTTGGGGATTCTCGATCTTTTTTGGATTCCTAAATTTTTCGGGATTTCAAAACTTTTTGAGATTCTCGAACTCTTTGGAATCCTGGACTTTTCAGGATTCCCGAACGTTTTGGGATTCTTGAACTTTTCGGGATTCCCGAGTTTTACGCGATTCTTGAAATTTTCGGGATTTCACTTATCCAGTCAGGACCTCGTATTTCGGCAAAATTCCTAAATTTTTAACCTAATTTTTCAAGGTTTTTTTGAGAGGATTCTGAATTTTTGAGTTTTCCGAATGCTCTAAAATGTTTTGAACTTTTCCTAATCTTGGACTTTCATTAGATTTTTGAACTTTTCAAAATACCAGATTGAGATTCTTGGGGATTTCCGATCTTTTTTGGATTCCTAAATTTTTCGGGATTTCAAAACTTTTTGAGATTCTCGAACTTTTTGGAATTCCTGGACTTTTCGGGATTCCCGAACGTTTCGGGATTCTTGAACTTTTTGGGATTTCACTTATTCAGGACCACGTATTTGGGCAGAATTCGTAAATTTTTCGAATCACCTCATTTTTCAAGGTTTTTATTTTTTGGGACTCTGAATTTTGAGTTTTCCGAATGCTCTCAAATGTTTTGAACTTTTCCGAACCTTAGACTTTCACTAGATTTTCGAACTTTTCAAAATACCAAATTGAGATTCTTGGGGATTTCCGATCTTTTTTGGATTCCTAAATTTTTCGGGATTTCAAAACTTTTTGAGATTTCCGAACTTTTTGGAATTCCTGGACTTTTCATGTAGGTACCTGAAGTTCCAAATGTTTAAAATTAAACGAAAAAGAAAAATATATGAATTTTCAGGAAAAAAACTATCCTGCTTCTTTCTAGGACATTTCAATCGGAACAGCAAACTTTATAGTCCCCAAAAAAATATTTAACACAAACTTTTCCATGGCGAGAAATCAGGAATTTATATATTTTTTCTTTTCGTTAAATTTAAAACGTTTGGAACTTCAGGTACATGACTTTTCGGGATTCCTGAATGTTTCGGAATTTTTTAACTTTTCGGAATTCTCAAACTTTTCGGTATCCCGTCCCGAACAAATGAAAATTTCCAGTCCCGGTCCTCGAAAATCTCTATCTACATCCCCAATTCGATTACATATTGTAATCTTTATTCAATGGAGTAATGATTGAAAAAGTATTCTGGATAAATGTGTCTGGAGTTGCCTGATTTACAGATAACATTATTTAAGTATATTCAGTCAAACGTAATTAGTTATGTAATTATTACCAAACTAATCATTATTTTTCATATCTTGCAAAAATTGATAAAATTGTATAATTTTGTTGAAATTTGAAGTGCGGTTGAGAAACGAGTTTGAAAACGCCAACAATACAAATTGTTAATACAAAACAAATTGCTGACTATATTTAAAAATGAAAAATATTGTGACTAGGGAACACGTTACTGGGATGGGAAGGAATCAAGGACCTGGTGATGAAAGAGGAGCACACCAGGGTAACCGAGGGCGAAGTCAGCGTCAGCGCCTTGAAAAAACTGTCAGACGAAGAGTTGGAGTTTTTGAAAAAATCCCACAAAACCGTGACGCCCTTCGTGAGGGTACTATTCGTCCTGATGACAATGCAGCAAATTTTGTGGGACATCATGCTGCTAGGGACCATTTTTTATTACCACCACATGCTAGAAAAATTAATAGGCGGCTTCGTGGCCATTCTCACTTGGTTTTTGACGTACCATTTTTGGTTTAGGATGAAAAATGGAGGTTTTTTGGCACCCGGTGAGGGAATTTTTAAGTACAACGATATTAGGAGGGAAGGTGGGGGAGAGACAGGTATTAAAAGGAGAAGCGTTTCGAGTAAATTAGGGCCCACGTTTATGGGCATGCCTTTGAGGACTGGGGGTGGAGAAGGTGGAGAAAGTGGTGGTGGGGGCAGGAATGGAGATGCATGATTTAGGGGGTGGGGGTAGGTTCTTAAGGTGTCTTAGAGGTTTGGGCAATTTGGATTTTCGAATGTTCAAATTTCAATTAACCACTTTTTAGTTGTTTCTTTTCAACGTTGTGAAATATTTATACTTTTTACATGAAAGTCTTGGTTTTTTTGAACAGATTTTCCGATTTTCATTATTCAACACAGAAATGTCGAGTTCGGTGTTAAAAATTGTAAAGTGAAAATTTGTTAATTTACAAAGTTGAAATCTTGACAATGTACAGAAAAACGGCGAAAAATGAGGATTCTATTGAATTATTTTACCTTTTGTTATTATTTAAATGTTGTTATTTATTATGATAAACAATTTTTTACTTTCACAATTGAAAGTAAAGATATGAGAAAATATTTTTATACTTTTTTGTACCATTTCGAAGGAAACTGGTATGATTTGAATCTGATAAATACTCGACACTAACATAATACCAATCAAATAAAATTCAAAAATTATATCTTGTAAAATAGTTAACTTTTTTTTCAATTCACATATTTGGATTTCCCTTTCAAAAAATGATATAATTGAAAAGTTACCCCAAAAAACTTCCTCAGACACCCTAGGGTTTGTATTTCTTAAATTCAGGATTTCATTGTTGAATGTTTTTTTGTTTATCGTTATCATCATGAAACTATACATAAGCAAATTTTTTTTATGTAAAATCATATAATCTTTATTTATCATGCGATTTAAACAAGGTTGGGGGGGGGGAGGGTGCGACGATTCAGAACTTTTTTTTGTCATTCGCAAATCATTTCCCTGTCATTAAATTTGTCTGTTTAAGTTTGTGACTTACACGATTTATTGTTCTCGGGAAACAATAGAGTTTAATTCGTTGTTATGTTTCTACATAGAGTGTTTAAATTAAAAAAGTGCTGAGTGACAAATTAATTGAGTCCATTTCTATGTTTATCGTATTAATAAAATATTTTATAAAATTGCTGTTTCTTGATTTTTTTATACGTAGATTATTGATGTATGGATAAGCAAGAGCCCTCGTTCCCTTTTAATTTTAAAGACAAGGAGAGAAAAACTTGAATAAGACACCTTTTTTTTATGTATATAAATTCTTGTATATTCAAGTAATCATGAAATAGGATACAGCGTTTAAAAATAGGCATTAAGTGTAATACATGTTTCACTTACAATGAAAAAGGGGTTACAGAGATCTTATTTGCAATACCAATGATTGAGAAGTATAAATTCACAATCTTATTGTAAAAACGACGGGAGAACACATTTCATAAAGTCGGCATGTGAAGGGGGCCGTCAGACAGAGAGTAGTCAGCAGTAGAGCTCGGACAAAGAGCTTTCAGTTTGACTCGGGATCAGAAAGTGATTTCCAATGGGAATTAGGCCTCTTTTTATACCCATCTGAGCTAAGGGGAATTAGGATGGGAGTAAAGAATCATCGAGGAGAAGTCGCGACAAGTGACGCAATGTACACTATCGTTATTGTTTAGGTTAAGGTATTAAAGCCTAAACAAAACGTGCCGATGTCGAGCGTACGATATCGTCGCGGTGCGATCGCACAAAGCCCAACGCGTGATCACGGGCGAGGAGGAAAGTGGATGGCGTCCCGCAAAGGTGATAAAACTCGCCGTCTTCTGTTCTCTTCTCCCTTGCCAAATTTTATGTCCCTTTACGAAATTACGAAATCGACATTCCTCGTTCCCGATATCGCTGTTTCACGGTGTTTCTGAAATAGCCATGGCTATTCATGAACTAAATGTTCAAAACCGTGTTTCGTCACACTAGAAATCACGAATAATGTTTTAAAACTTTATTGTATGCCCTAATAAAAAAATCCAATTGGATTTCCAGTTGGAAATCTAACAAGATTTCAAGTTGAAAATCCAAGTAGATTTCCAGTTGGAAATCCAAGTGGATTTCTTTTGGGAAAACTTAAATGAAATTCCAGTTGGAAACCCAACAAGATTGTAGTAAAATTAAGTGATGAAGTAATTAAGTTAAGTAAAACCATGTACATGTATTATTGACGTTGATGTATCACGAGACTGTCTTTTAATCAACGGCGAAGACGATGACTATTTAATCTTTTCAGGGAAAAGGAAAAGTAAAAAATTAAATTCTCAACTGGAATTACATTTAAGTTTTCCTAAAAGAAATCCACTTGGATTTCCAACTGAAAATCTTGTTGGATTTCCAAGTGGAAATCCAATTGGAAAACTGACTTTTCTCCGATTAGATTTTTTCAGCGGGGTTCCCTTTTTTCAGTGAACATTTATGATAATTCGTGATAGCGATATACGCACTCAAATACTTCTAAGCAATTTTGAAATGTAACTTAGTTTTTCAACTACAAAATTGAATGAAATTCGAAAAATTTCTTTTTGTATAAAAAATGTAAAATTTGATATCAATTTTTCAATACTGCAGATTTTGAAGTTCCAAAATCAATAATCTCATAGTTAAGATTACTAGAATTAATACAAAAAACAACATAAAATCTTTTCAAACTCGACTCTGGAGTTTTCTAAAATGTTGAATTTGAAAAGTAAATTTTTCTGTGTTCAGTAAATTCGCATTTATTCTTTGCTTGATATCAAAAGTTAAAAGATTTTGGAAATTTACTAGGGGTGTGCGGGATCCCGACTTTTCAGGAATCCTGAGTTCGGGATGCGTCGGGAAATGCCTCGGGACAGGAAATGCTCTTTCCCGACATTTTCGAGATTTCTCTACAATCCCGAAATTCATAAAGTTAAGGATTTATCAAAATTACTAGATTTTTCGAAAATCCTTAATTCTCTAGATTCCCGAACTTCTCAGTATCCTCGAAATATTCGGAATTCTTCAAACTCTCGTAATTGCTTAAATTTTTCTAACGTTTCAGGGTTTCTTGAATATTTCGGGATGTTCCCACATGTTCGAGATTTCTCGACAATCCCAAAATTTCTGTAGTTCAAGAGTTATATAAATTACTAGATTTTTCGGTATTCCTGAATTCTCTAAATTGCAAAACTTCTCAGAATTCTCGAAATTGTCGTGATTGCTCGAATTCTTCAAACTTTTCGGGATTTCCTGAATTTTTTTAACAATTAACGAATTTTTCGGGATTTTCCGACATGTTCGAGATTTTTCTACAATTCCAAAATTTCTATAGTTGAAGAGTTATCAGAATTACTTAGATTTTTCAGAAATTCTGAATTCTCTAGATTCCCAAACTTCTCAGGATTCTTGAAATTCTCGCGTTGCTCAAATTCATCAAACTTTTCGGGATTTCTTGAGTTTTTAAAAGAAATCCGAAAATTTCGGGATTTCCCGAAATTTCTAGAATTAAGGATATATCGGAATTAATGGATTTTTCAGAAATCCTGAATTCTCTATATTCCCAAACTTCTCAAGATTCTCGAAATTTTCGCCCTGGCGCTCTCCAGAACCCGTAACTTACGGGTTCTTTTACGAGTGTTTTCTGCAAAAAAACACCCGTAAAGAATTCGCTTGGAATTAGGCATAATAATGAATGAATTTCACGAATATGCATTTTATAAATTACATCTTGTCGCATTACTCATGAATTTCATTTGTAATCTTCATTGTTTTTCCTAATATTAATGAAGTATTATAATTGACGTTGTCCCCTTTAAACCTTTTTAATTTTCCCGCGAATGGCTGCTTATGCCATGCGCGTCGAAGCGCACTATTCAAATACTTCACGTTTTACATTTATTGAAAAATAGTGTTTTAGAGTGTAAGACAAGTTCGGATGATAAAAAATCGGATAAATATACTTCATTATAATTCTCCACAAATAATATCTTTTATTCCATTGATAATTTCGCGACAAAACTCAATATTGCCTACGGGTGTTTTTTACACAAAACACTCGTAACTGAACCCGTAAGTTACCAGGTTCTGGAGAGCGCCATGGCGGAATTCTTGAAATTCTCGTGATTGCTCAACTTTCCCAAATTTGTTCGATACTGACAAATTTGTTCGAACCTGACATGTTCGATATTTCTCTATAATCTCAAAATTTCTATAGTTGAAGAGTTATCAGAAGTACTAAATTTTTTGGAATTCCTATTAGATTCTCCAGATTCTCGAAATGTTCGATATTCTTGAAATTCCCGTTATTACTCAAATTTTTCGAACTTCTCAAAGTTTTTAGGATTTTCGGTTTTTTCGAAATTTCCCGATATTTTCGGTTTTTCTCGACATTTTCGGGATTTCCTGACATTTTCGGGATTCCCCGAAAAACTCGGGTTCTATCTCTATCCCGACCTTATGTAAAATTTCGCGAAATATATCCCGACCTCTGAAATTCTCTATCCCGCACACCCCTAAAATTTACAAAAATAAAAATTGTGTAATAATCTTGGTGAGATGAATTTCAAAAGAATCATATCAGTTTGCTAAATTTTATTTGAACTGCGCGCGCGATTTTATTTCGAGTTCTTTCCGTAGCTGTAAAATGGCGCTCGAGAAAAAAACATTGTTGTCAATTTGTCAATAGTTGTGCATTGCTGCAAAATTTAACATAGGTACTAACTATAACTAAGAGTGTATATATAGATAAGTGGAAACGCAGTTTCAATCGTTTCAATATTCCTTCCTATAACCGTTCCTTTTTTGCCTTTTTCGACGAGCTGCAGCGAAAAATGTCCTTTCGGTGACACAATCATTTTGACAACTCTGCGATCCGTTGACGTTCGCAAAAAAAAAAATATGCCAGGGATCTCTCTCGGTTCGTGATGAATTATTGATCATCGAGCTTATCGCAATATCGCAATTCCCGACATGGCATCGCGCAGGTGAGACCTGTTTTATTTTACATGTTCATAAGAATAATGAGTAATCGTCATAATTCACGGACATCGGGATCGACCGATGCCCATAGTAGGTTAGTTCCTACACATCCATGTTTCTGAATCTTTCTCGCTTATTGTTTTCGCCAATTCGCAATTTTTTTCTTTTATTAATTCGCGCTTGTTTGACCACTTTTTGCATGGATGTGGGAATTGGAGACATTTCAGTGATAATAAACGGTGTTTTAGTGTGCAAAGAGATAAAAATAATCGTGGAAGAAAATTAAAATGAATTACGAAGTTTTTGAGGTGAATTTGCAACTATAGTGACGTTTTTGTAAATATCGAAAATAAAATGGGTATGTTAAATTTTCTAATTGTATTGAAAATTTAGGAAAATTTTTTCATTTTTAAACGTGAAAATGGAGGACAGGAAAGTGTATGTCAAAAAACATGTAAAGTGTGGATTAAAAAAATAAGTTTATTCATTTAGACTCCGAATTTCAAGGATTAAATAATTTATAGAGGCAGAAAAAATTTTGGGGAAATGTCTATCGAAAAAATATATACGTATTTCCTCCAGGATTTTATCATTTTAAATCCTTGAAAATGTGGTCACGAGAGTATGATTTTCTAATTTTTTTGGAGTCCAGAGTTGCATATTTTTTCATGTTCGTATTAAATGTAATGGAATTCAATTCTTGTGATTTTCAAGTAACTGAGTTTAAGACATTTTCGAAGACATTTTTTTTCATGCTTTTAGTGTTTTTTCACAACTTAACAAATTTTCTGATTTTTTTTATTGGTTTCTATACATTAACTTTTTTAAGATTTTTGAAAAAATCATAGTAAACAGATTTTAAGTATTTAAGGATATAATATTAAAAATTTCTAGTTAGCTATATTATTTATGATTTATTATTTATCAATGTTAACTATGTTTATTATTTTTATTACTTTCAAAATGTTTCGCTATACAATCTATATAGGGGAGAGTGGGGCTAAGCCAGCCGTATTTTTACATTGTCAATTTTGAATAACAAATTATAAGGTTGCATGGATAATGATTATTCTTCTATAAAGAGCAAGTCTATAGCTTAGTGTTTTATAGGAAATGTTTACAAAAACGATCAAAAGTTTTGGTAATAATGATCAAAAACTGTACCTCTGTAAGCGGGGCTAATCCGG
>JAPYZL010085236.1:0-13483 GCA_030522825.1 Platygaster orseoliae
AAAATTGGTTTTCAGAAAAACGCGTTAATAGTTTGTTTATTTATCAAAAAATTTGAAAAAAACATTTTTTTGTGACTTACATTGAATCATCAATTGATTCGAAATTAAATTAAACTTCAAGAAAACGTAAAAAAAGACAATCGATTGTCTGAATCTGCTTATCCCTTCCCCCCCCCCCCCCCCTTAAAAGTGCTGGAAAGTAGATGGAATTTTTTTTGTATTCGAGTATCGATGTTCTTATTTTATTTTATCATTTTTCTTTTAATTTTAAGCGTTCACTGACCTTTTTTTTAAATATTTATCCTTTCTTATTTGAATACATAATTTTGATTATTTTTTATCCTTATATTTCTTGCTATTTTGTAGCTCTTATTTTGGAGTAAATTTATTCAAAAAAATCTGCGATAAAGTTCTCAATGGTTTATTTTGAATAAATAATGAGGTATCTTTGATTTGTTCATACGAGTAAATCTACATCATTATTTTATCAACAAATAAGATATTAATTTTTTAATAATAACTAGAAGTTTCGGAGTCAATTTTTATATAAAAAATTTATTTTACAACTTCGTGTTTCTTGAAGCTTTCGTCTTTTATTTAGCATTTTTCATAAACTAACAATTCACAAATTAAAAAAAAAACCTTTTACAGTGAAAATTCTAATCCTATCAAATCACATTATATTTTTCTCACAGCCATATTTTACATTTAAGAGTTTCGTTCTATTCTCATTTATCAGCGTGCCTACGCTGCATTGTTCATTTGGAATATTAATGAAAAATTAATGCATAACGCTGAGATCTGATAAACTTTGATTGATACTTGAAGTATCAATGCTAGTAATTGGAAGAATCTCTCTGATTTCGTTTCTTATTGAATGTTTAGGTTAAAATGTTTAGTTAAAATGAATTTAATAATGTCCCAAAAAATTTCTTAGTTTTTTTTTTCAACAATATCATGCTTTTCGATTTATTTTGAATGAAATAGCACGAGATTGTTCTAAATGCAGCACTCTAAAAATTGGGTTTAATTTCAAGATGCAACAAAATCAAGGCACCACTTAAAATTCAAATATTACCTTGAGTTTAGTGATCATAGTCATTTGAGAAAACCATTCTTGATACAAGACTTAAAAATTAATTTGAACATAAACTAAATTTAAGATAGTATATTTTTTAATTTGAAGTCGTGTCTTAATTTTCTTGCATCTTAAAGTAAGATTTGATTTTTAGAGTGAAATTGCGCTGAAAGAAATCAAGATTTGATAAAGTGAAATTTACTTGATTTAAACATAGAACACTCTTCAAATTCAGTCTTATTTTAAGATACAACAAAATCAAGATACGCCTTGAAATTCAAATATTGCCTTCAATTCATTAATTATTAATTATTATCATAATTTGACGAAATCATTTTCCATTTTAGACAATGGAATTTATTTAATCATAAACTAAATTTAAGATGGTATGTATTTCAATTTCAAGTCGTGTCTTAATTTTGCTGCATCTTAAACTAGGATTTAATTTTTAGAGTGAAATTGCGTTGAAAAAATCAAGATTTGATAGGGTAAAATTTACTTGATTTATACTTCGATCACTCTAAAAATTAAGTATTATTTTAAGATACGACAAAGTTAAGGTACGGCTTAAAATTCAAACATTGCCTTGAATTTATTAATTATCATAATTCGACAAAATCATTCTTCATTTAAGACGATAAAATTCATTTAATCATAAACTAAATTTCAGATAGTATGCTATTGAATTCCGAGTCGTGTCTTCATTTCGTTGCATCTTAAATTATTATTGACTTTTTAGAGTGAAATTGCGCTGAAAATTATCAATATTTGATAGGGTGAAGTTTTCTCGATTTATGCTTTTAACATTCTAGAAATTCAGTTTCATTTTAAGATGCAACAAAATCAAGGCACGACTATAAATTCAAATATTACTTGAATTCAGTCCTTATCATAATTTCAGGAAATTATTTTTGATTCGAAAAATTCAAAATTGATTGAAAATCAAAATTGATTATCATACGCCATACAATATTATGAAGAACAAGCGTACATTAAAAAGTACGGTTGTTATTGTTTGATTACTTTTTACCTAAATTCTTGATGCATACAGCATAGTGCATACCAGCTAATAAGGTAACAAAAAATTAGGTTGTAATAATAAAAACCTTGTAAAAATAGAAAAAAATAATTGATAGTAAAAAACGAAATATGTAAAGGAATTTTTACAACAAAATATATTAATCGCTACAATATCATTTGACAATGTTTGCAATATGGTGTTGCAAAAATTACTGCATTATCTAGCAAAAATTACAATATGTCTAAGTGATTCCCGTTTTCTATACAGTATTGTAATAATTACAATATTTTACTCTCAGTGTTTAAAATGCGATTATTTTCGGGAAAAATCTGAGAAGGGATTTTTATTTTGAGAATTACGACAAAATATATTTTGAGAATTACGACAAAATATATTTTAAATTACAACAAAATATGTAAATGACGACAATATCATTTGACATGTTTACAATATGGTGTTGCAAAAATTACTATATATCTAGCAAAAAGTACAATATGCCTGAGTGATTCCCGTTTACTATACAGTATTGTAAAAATTACAATATTTTTTTCTTAGTGTAAATTATCCTAGAATATAGTAATTTTTCCAATATTTACAGTAAAAATTACCAGATGTTTTTTTAATGTGCTACAGCAAATCCTTTTTTTTCGTGCAATAATAAATACGTGTATGTCTGGCAGCGCGGTTTTTGCGAGATGTAGCGTCGTCGAGAGTATAGTCGTATGTGCACAACCATGCGCGACGTGAGTAGGGGGGTGGGGTGGGGGGTGGAGGGGTCAAGGGGGCCGGAGAGGATGGCGGCAGCAGCAGGGGGGAAGGGGTGTGCGCGGCACGCCGCGGCGGGAAATGGCGGGAAAAAAGAGGGTCCGGGAGGTGGGGCGGAGGGGGAGAGGGAGTGGATTCAACCTCCTTTCACTTTCGACGGGCGCTCCGCGCTTCGGCCGCGTGCTGGTTGTTTTTCTGCCCGGCCGCGATTGTACAATTTCGACATTTTGGCGAGGCACGGCTGTGGAAACCAAACGCCGCAACACGCCTTTGCTATTTTGTGAAATTCACCGATTTTTCGTACCGCAAGAAGATAACGTTACGATCTTTGAGGAAACGTCTACTGATAAGTTTTGAAATCTCGCTCTGAAAAGAACGATCTTATTTTAAGATGCGACAAGATTAAGGCATGACTTGAAATTTAAATATTATGAATGTTGAATTTAGTACATGTTCAAGTTTGTTTTCAAACAAGCCTTGAATCGAGAATGATTTCCTGAAATTATGATAAGTGTTCTTGGATGCCATGCCTTGATTTTGTTGCATCTTAAAATCAGATTTCGTTTTTAGAGTGTTTTAAGTATAAGTCAAGAAAATTTCACTTTATCAAATCTTGACAATCCTCAGCGCGATTTCAATCTAAAAAGTCAATCTTACACGGAAAACATTTTTTGTCAAAAATTACCAAACAATTCAGGAATCGCTGGACAATGGTGAAATTTTGTCACTTTTTCCCCAAAAATATAGTAATTTCTACCATATTTTAGGATTTCTAGCGAATCCTGAATCTTTCGTAATTTTTGCCATCAAATTTTTTCCGTGTACTTTAGGATGCAACAAAATTAAGACATTACTTGAAATTCGAATACATAACATCTTAAATTTTGTTTATGTTCAAATTATTTCCGTTTTCTGAAATCAAGAATTATTTTTCAAATTATGATAATAATTACTAAATTCAAGGCAATATTTGAATTTCAGACGTATCTTGATTTTGTTGTATCTTAAAAGAAGACTCAATGTTTAGAGTAATCTAAGTATAAATCAAGTAAATTTCACCCTATAAAATCTTGATTTTTTTTAGCGCAATTTCACTCTAAAAATACAATCTTACTCTAAGATGCAACAAAATTAAGACACGACTTCAAATTAAAAAATATACTATCTTAAATTTAGTTTATGTTCAAATTAACTTTTAAGTCTTGTATCAAGAATGATTATCTTAAATTACTATGATCACTAAATTCGATGTTATATTTTAATTTCAAGTGGTGCCTTGATTTTGTTGAATCTTGAAATCAGACTCAATTTTTAAAGTACTGCATTTACAATTACAACAATCTCGTGCTGTTTCATCCAAATTAAAATTTGTCTGATATCGCAAACATTCAATAATAAACGAAATCAGAGAGATTTTTCTAATTATTATAACATTGATACTTCAAGTATCAATTAAAGTTTATCACATCTCAGCGTTATGCATTAATTTTTCAATAATATTCCAAATCAACAATGCAGCGTTGGCACGCTGATAATGAGAAAAAAGAACGAAACTCTTAAATATAAAATATAGCTGCGAAAAAAATATCATGTGATTTGATAGGATTAGAATTTTTACTATAAAAGGTTTTTTTCATATTATGTTGTGATATTTGTGAATTGTTGAATAAAACCCAAAAGCTTTACGAAATATAAAGTTGTTAATTAAATTTTTTTATAAAAATATTGAGTACCAAAGGTCGGTGTTCTAATTATTATTCTAATCAATATCGTATCGACTAACAAAATGATAAAGTAGGTTAATTCGTATTAACAAACAAAAAATGTCTCATGATTCATTTAAAATAAATCACTCAGAATTTTTTCGCAGATTTTTTTCATTTAATTTACTCCAAAATAAGAGAAAAAATTTAGCAAGAAATGAAAGCATCGAAAATAATCATAGTTATGGATTCAAATATTCAAGAATGCAAATTTCAAAATCAGGAAAAATCGTTAAATCGTTATTTTGAGTGAATTTCGTTAAAATCGACATTTTCGCAATTCAAAAATCTTTAGATTCAAAATTCTCTTCGTTGCAATAATAGCTTTTCAAAAATACAGTAAATGTTGATAATTGCAAAATTTGTCAGATTTTTCCTACAAATTTCGATCTAAAATTTGATAGTTTTTTAATTCATTTCAATTTTTCATAAAAAAAATGATTCATCTCTTATTTCTCCACCTTTTTTTCTTTAAGGACAAACATAAAGGTTATCTTAATTTCAAAACTTACTCCTAAACTTTTTTATAACTCAGTAAAGTAGATAAACCTCACATCCTCCCTCTCCTCCCATAAATAAATAACAATCGACTCGTAATAAACAATATCAAGCTCAAATAATTTTCAATCTCTCCTAAAATCCTTGACGTTGTAAAATTTCGTATGTTAAAAAAGTTTCTCTGGTGGTTTCATTGTTTGTTGTTGTTGTTGTTTTTTTTTTTTATCGTGACTCCGAGGCCTCCGAGAGCGGAACGGAATCCCGGCCTTTGGCCTACTTTAGGCCCGGCGACTTCCGCTTTCGGCGGCCGCGACATTATTAAGAAACCTTGCTTTGTCAAAGTCGGACTCTGAAATCGATGCAGCAATCGGCGGAACATCCTCTCTTTTTTTCCCCCTGTCGCAACGCGATTGTTCCGAGCGAGCGACTGATAATCGATCAGATTTTCGAACGCAAAAAGAAGCTGGCGCTCGTTAACGATTCGATATCGAGAAAAGTCGCCCGAGTATCGCCGGGAATCTCTTTTGCATGCGATTGGCCAACATCCTGCTTATAATTCTCATTAAAGTTAAAGGAAGATTACCGCCGATAAAACTCATGCTGGCGCATTAACGTACACGCGAGTTCTGCTGCAGAAATCTCAATAAAATCGCGTTGCTTCGGGCGAAAACAGGAATATTCCTTGGTTGCGGTGAAATTATAATAACACGAAATTATTGGGAGAATTGAATAATTTTGAAGGAAATTTGGGTGTTTTACGGATTTTTTATATCGTTGGTTTTCGAGTTGAAAATGATCAATGTTGGAGTTGTATAGTTCATTTTTTTGTTATATTAAATTTGTGTGCAACTTCTTTGATGGAATTTTCACGCAAAATTTAGGAAAAATTCTGAAAATTCTAGTTTTTAGGTAATTTTTACGATATTATCGATCTTCTATTAAAAATGGATTTTTTAATCGATTTTCGAATTTTGATAGATCAAAAGAGGAATATTTCTGATTTGCTGTGAAATTGATAAATAACACTGATTTATCGGGAAAATTAAATAAAATTTTTGAGAAAATTTGAGTGTCTCACGAATTTTTTATATCATTGGTTTTCAAATTGAAAAAGATCAATGTTGGAGTTGTGTACTTCATTGTTTTGTTACATTAAATTTGTATGTAAATTATTTAATCAAATTTTCTCGCAAAATTGACGAACATTTCTGAAAATTCTAGATTTTAGGTAATTTTTACGATATTATCGATCTTCTATGGAAAATGGAATTTTTGATCGATTTTCGGATTTTGATGGGCCAAAAGAAGAATATTCCTAATTAGCTGTGAATTGAACAACACGGATTTATCGGGAGAGTTACATAAAACTTTTGAGAAAATTTGGATTTTTAACAAATTTTTATATTGCTCATTTTTAAAATGATAAAAATCGATGGAAGATCAATGTTGGAATTTTGTAATTCATTTTTTTGTTACATTATTCGCTAGTACATGCTATATACTGTTGAACAACAATTTTTCACAATTTGCAAAATAAATGAACGCATCTCAAAATTACGTAATATTTAAAAAAAAAATTGAAGAAGTAAAATTTTTATTAGCAATAATTTATTTACATTTTGGAAAAAAGTAGCTTCCTATCTAAATGATGTCTTGATCTCTTTATGTCTAATTGTTTAATTCTATTTCGGCATGGTTACAAGTCTCTTCTATCTTATCAATTTAACCCAATGACAAGTTGGATATCTTGAAATTCTAATGAAAATGTGCTGATGATAATAAATATGAAAAATTTGAGTCGAGATTGGCTTATGACAAAGCAAACATGACGCTTGCACCAATATTTATCTTATATTTTCTGCCACACCGCCTGAACGAACGTACTCGAAATATTTTTATATGCGTGCTAGAATTTTTTGGAATTGAGAACAGTTTTCGTTTTTTCGTTTGTATTTTATTTTTTATTATTAATAAATATTTAAAAAATCACGAAAATAGAATTCCATTATACCAAATACGCACTTGAAAAAAAATTAAAAATTATAGAATTTCAAAGAAAAAACTGACGGATTTTCGGTATTATTACCAAATTTTTTACATTCGAGCAACACCATGCCAAGTTATTTTTTTTCTATCTTTGAAATTTCAGAAATTCACCAAAATATTAAAGCAGTGAAAATTTTCAGGTTTGTTAATAATTCTCATAAATCCGAAAAAATTGTTTAAATCTAGAAAACGTTTGTAATATTACGATTCCAGAGACTTTTTTTCAATTTCAATTCTTAATCTGAAAGACAAATGATTTCACCTGAGTTATGAATCACGAATTGAACGGTTTTTACGATATAACAATAGTATGCAAAACTTGCAATCATTACTTAACTTATAAAAATATTGTATAGTAAAATAGTCATATTGTATAAATTATAATATGCATGGCACTTACTACCATACAATTTTGGAAATTTTAAAATTTACACATGCAAATCGTACTATATGAATTGTAATCTTTACTTGACTATTACAAAGAATCTAATAACAGTGTATAGTGAAACATGCAATACAATATTTCAACCTTCATAACTTGTTTTTTAGTTCGTAAAATACGATATTTCATGGTCAAAGAGAAAATATTGTACATGTAAAAATATGCATGGCGAAAATTCATTGTGTATAGTAAAATTTACCATACATTTTCGAAATTTCCCAATAACTGTTGTATCTTATTTTGTCATTCAGCTTATGTCACAAATTATTATAGTCACTGACAGCTATTACTATATGAGTATGCTTATTTATATACTAAAAGTATATTTGCAAAACTTTATGGCATTTCTTGAAATCTAAATTACTAAGAATCTCAATATGATATTGTAAAAAGTACAAGATGTAGAAAACGAATTTTTACAACACAATATATTTGTTGCCGCAATATCATTTGACAGTATTTACAATATGGCGTTGCAAAAAGTACAATATTCAGAGTGATTCCCGTTTACTATACGGTATTGTAGTAACTAAAATATTTTTTTCTCAGTGTATGTAGTACATCTATAGTATCACACAGTATTTAATACCGGCATCGCCACTAACGTAGACCCTCGTATTCCCTGTTTTCAGCCGTACGAGCAGACCGTATGCGCGGTGGTAGGAACAAATTCGGCCCGATGTACAAGAGGGACCGGGCGCGGAAGTTGCAGCTGATGCGCCAGAGGCAGCTCGCCCTGCAGACGATCCGGGGGAGCTTGGGCGACCCCTCGGGCTACGCGTCGACGGTGACGCCGTTCCTGCACATAAAGCAGGAGATCCAGATACCTCAGGTCTCGAGCCTAACCTCGTCCCCGGACTCGAGCCCGTCGCCGGCGGCGGTCGCCGCGGGCCTCGTCACGACCCAGGCCGGGAGCAACGGCGCCGGCGGCAGCCAGCACCAGCTCATGGGCGCCTCGTCGCAGGCCGCCCACGGCATCCTCGCCGGCACCACCGTAGGCGTCGGCAACAGCCTCCACCACCAAGGGGGAAGCGGCAGCGGGGGCGGGAACCCCGGGAACCCGGGCCTCGACCCCAAAAACCTCTGGGCCCCGGCGAATTCGACGACCAGCTCGAGCCCCAAGGGCTCTACCTTCGGATTCGGCGAACAGCCGAACCCGGGAAATCATCACAATCCCCACGCCGGCGCCGGCGGCTCCGTCAACTCCTCGACGACGACGTCCGCGGGAGGTGGCGGCGCCGGAGCGCCCTCGGCCGCCCAGGCCGCCCTTAAAACTAGTCCCATGATCCGAGATTTCGTGTCGACGCTCGACGACCGCGAATGGCAGTCGAACCTTTTCAACCTCCTGCAGAGCCAAACGTACAATCAGTGTGAAGTGGACTTGTTCGAACTCATGTGCAAAGTGCTCGACCAGAATCTTTTCGCGCAGGTCGACTGGGCGAGGAATTCCGTATTCTTCAGGGAGCTCAAGGTAGTTGGTTTTCTTCAATAAGGTGGAAGAGTTTATTGTGTACTGGATGATTGTGCATATAATTTTATAGTACGAATTCGAAAGATCTGGATTTTTGGTACTTAATTTTGTTAAATTCAGAGTTATAGTGCACGGAGAGAAATTTTTTGGTTACAGCAACCATTGATTTAGTAAAATATGATCATACTAAAGTTTTGGGTACAACAGTTAAAATTTTTAGGCATGGTAACCAAATTATTAGATATCGCAACTTAATGATCAGCCATGAAAATTGAGCATTAGTTGCTGTAACACAAGTTTTGGTTGTAGTACCCAAAACTTTGGTGGGTCCATTGTTTACTAGTTCAATGGTTGCTGTAACGAAACCATTTTTCTCCGTGTGATTAATTTATAAAAAATGTGCACAATCAATACCACCCTATTTTTGGCAGTAGAGAGGGAATGGTTTTGAGGGGGTTGTAGTATATTTTTTGTGTGGGTTTGCAGATGTTTTTTTAAATAATATTTTGATATTTTCAAAAATTTCAAGAATAATGAATTTTTGAGTAAATTGTATCATCGTGAATTTCTATTATTTCGTTGATTTATGGTTTTTTTTTTTAATAGAATTTTGAAATATTTTCAAAGATTACTTGTATTTCTTTTGATTTCTGTGCAGGTTTCTAGAATTCGATACTCTAAAATTAAAAAATTTTTTTTTTTTGATGTTTAAGATTGGAAAGTTGCATCAATTTTCTTCTTTTTGTCGTATTTTGAACATCGACGCAAACACATCGTTTCAAAAGTTTTTTTTTTCAGATATAATAGATACGTATGTCGTCAAGTTTAATTTTTTTTCCATGCGACTTCCCAATTTCGTTAGATTATAAAAAACGCAGTGTGTAAATAGATTTTGAGTTTTTCACAAGTTTTTGATACATTTAGTATTTATAGAACAAACTTTTACAATGATTTAGTAAATTTGTTTCAATTGCAATGTCCCAATTCGTTTATTTATTCATTCTTTTTTACATTGAAATTGAAAATTAATCGATCAAGTCATCGAAAAAAAAATTAGCTTTGAGTTTATCCAACTTAGTTAAAAAAACATAAACCATAACTTTTAGTATTATTCGTATTTTTTTAGTATTTATTAAATTTCATTGATTTCCTATTATTTTCATAGACTTTTATAAATCTTTAAGACTAGATGTTCTAGGATTCATAGTTTTATAGATTATTAGTATTCTTATAAATTTTCTGTAAAATTGTATCTACACAGATTTAAAGTATTTCATAGATTTCTGGTATTTTCAGTATTTGTCGTAGTTTTTTGTAATTATAAAATTGTGTATTATTCTTTCGTATTTCTATGAATGTCTATACTAATAAAATTTCTATATAAATTGAGTTTCTATATGTATACAATAATTGTTATAGATTTTATACAATTTATTCGATTTTCTGATATTTTCATAGACTTTTTTTTAATCTTTTGAATATGATTTTCTAGGTTTTGAAGTTCTAGAGATTCTTAGTATTTTTATAAATTCTGAAGAAATTGATATCTATGTGCTTACAATATTTCATTTAGTTTTTTGTAATTATAAAATGTTATAGTATTTTCTCGTATTCTAATAGATTTCTACATCAAAATAATTTTTACATGTACCAGAACTTCCCTCTATTTTACTTCAATTTCATTTTATTAACATTTAATTCAAATTGGTACAAAAACACAATACGAAAACGCCAAAAAGTTGATTTTGAAACATTATTTTTTGGGTCAGCCGCTTTTGTTCCTGAACTATTCATACGTAAATAAAAAAATACGTGTCGGGCATTTTAATTCTGAATTTTTACTGAAATGACTCGTTTTAGACCTCCCAAAAATTCTCCTTTAAATCACACAAAATCGCAATAACATTTAAAATAAAAATTCGAGATTTAGTAAAATCTTTTTCCAATCGTAAAATTCTCAAGTGATTGTTCAATCCTCGCACGTTAAAAATAACACTTGAAGAAACTTCACCGGAAATCCCAGACATTTTCAACATGCAGAAATGAAAAAAATACTTTGAAAATCCTGAACACACAATTTCATATTTTTTCGTATATTTTCAGTATAAATACTGAAAAAATACGAAAAAATAAGCACTTCTAACTTGATAGTGTTTCCCGGGAAAAATCAATTTAAATATTCAAGTACCGTTGAAATTTTCAAAACTATAGCATCAAACTCTAGAAATCTATTAAATAATATATTATTGCATAAATATTATTGTCTAAGGAGTTTTTTAAATTATTAAAGTTTTTTACACCTTTCAATCCTAAAGTATTGTTTCTAGAAAGCTTTATGAAAATTGTTGACAAAGTTTACAATGTTGAAAAATCACACAAAAGTGTTTTTTCTTAAATTTACAAATAATGATTTAAAAGCTGAAAAAAGTGAATTCAGCGAAGCCCTTAAAAATCGCCGACAAAAAAATTCATCAAATCATTGACGATGAAATTCGCCGCTTTAAAAAAAGGTCAAGCTTTTAAGATTCTTACAATAAAAACTTTTCTTATAAAATTTTATTTCCTGTAGAAATCTTTACAAAAATTTGTTCATAAAAATTTCAAAATATAAGAGGCTTAAATATTTTCTTATAAAAAATTTGAAATTTCTTATGAAAGAGTCACTGGTTTTTATAAAAGGTTTTTTTCTTATTTGAATTGTTTAAGGTCGACCTTAAAAAAAAAATGAAATTCTTATAAGAAATTTTTAATTGTTATAAGAATTTTGCCATTTCTAATAAGAATCAAAATCACTAGTGTATAAACATGTTTAGAAAATTCCTTGTTAGGGGCTTCGTCGAATTTGTTTTTTCAAGATTTCACATTTTTTTTTGGTAAATCTCAGGAAAAAAGTAATGTAAAACCTTATTACGAACATTAGTGAAACAAATAATCGTTTCTCCCAAAAAACAAAAATTTATTTATTTTCAATAAATTTCAGTAGTTTTGACAAAACTATTTCACTAAGTGTAGATATTTCAAAATTTCGATTTCAGTGTAACGTAAAAAAAAACTTAAACGAAAATAGAAAAAATTCTACAATTATTTTTAATTTTTTTTACTGTAAAATATTTTTACTCCGCACAAATTCGAAAACAAAAGTTGGACAATTCGACGAAATTCGAAAACAAAATTCAACGAAGCCCCTAACAAGGAATTTTCTAAACTTGTTAATACACTAGTGGTTTTGATTCTTATAAGAATAAATTCTATTTCTTATAAGGTCAACCTTAAAAAATTCTCATAAGAAAAAAACTTTGTATAAAAACCAGTGACATTTCTCTAAGAAATTTCAAATTTTTTATAAAAAAATATTTAAGCTTCGTACATTTCTTATGAACTGAAATTTTTATTAGAAAAATTGTTTGTAAACATTTCTACAAAAAATAAAACTTTTTGAGAAAAGTTTTTATTTCAAGAATCTTAAAAGTTCGACCTTTTTTTCAAATTTCTTTTGTCGACAATTTTTAAGGGCTTCGCTGAATTCGCTATTTTGAGGTTTTAAGGGGGTGTTGCCGTCTAGACGGCCAATTTGAGGCTGTTTTTCAAAAAATTATTTTGCAGCTACAGGGCAACATACAACGTTCTGGTTTTTTACTTGTTGTTCCTTATTATTCGAAGTATAAAAACTCATTTTTGTGTCGAAAAAATTTATTTTCTAAGTACAAATAATTTTCAGCGGTCAATATAACCTTGTCACGCTGATTTTCACTGCTGGCCAATAAGAAATCTTGGGAACCAGTAATGTGAACAGAAATCGGTATGCATGTATGAAATCGGTATTATTAATCTGCATTAGATTCCGCGGATGATGAACCACAGTTTTAGTCAAAATGTTGATTAGAAACAAAATGGCGGCCATATGAAAAAAATTATCTATTTTTGCCACCTTTTTTTACCTTTAGAATGCTTGAAATAGATATTTATGCTACAAGGGAGGAATGGAATGATTCTGCGAGCGAGCATTTGGGCACGAGCGGCAGCGAGTGCGCGAGCTGAATCACATTCCTCTCATGTAACATACAATATTTTTTTTCCGTGTATGTGTAGGAGTGGCCGCTTACGATGAAACGCGTGACGCAGGCCTCTTTCCGGGAAGTCATAAAATCAACGAGAGAATTCTTCTTTGTGTTCCCTGCTATCCGGGATAAAAGACTTTTATCCCGGATAGCAGGAAACAAAGAAGAATTCTTCCGCTGATTTTATGGCTACTCGGAAAGAAGGCTGTGTTCACGCGATTCATCGTAAAAAAGCGGCCATTTCAACACATACATGGAAAAAAAAATTTAACATTAATATTTTGATAAAAATTTAGGTTCATCATCCAATGAAAACTATCTAGAACATTTTCCCCAAATTT
>JAPYZL010085241.1:0-11187 GCA_030522825.1 Platygaster orseoliae
TTCAGACACTGAAAGCGATATCTTTCTGAAGCATATTATCGCGGGAATATTGAATGGTTTTTTGTCCGGATTTTGGTGGCGCACCCTGTATGTACTTTTGAAAAAATAAAACGGGAAAATTTTACTGAATATTTCTAAGTATGAAAATCTTTATATCAAATTTAGGAACTTGAGTTATTCAAATAATATAAAAATTTTCATGTGTCAAAAAAAAAATTTTTTTATATCAAAAAATAAATATAATTTACAATAATCTCTAAAAATTGAAAATTTTTGAGCTCAATAATTTTGATATCAATTCCAAAATTATAAACAAAAATCTAATTCTCAGATTGAAATATATAATAAATATTTAAACTTATTGATATGTGAAAACCTTAAATATAAAAACTTGCGGACTAAAACTTTAAAAATTATCAGATGAAAAAAATGTGAGATTTGAATAGGAGGTAAAAATTTTTTATTTATATTTATAGAAATTTTAAATAATTGCTAGTATACACTTTTCGATAAAATTTTTTATAATATAAAAAAATATAGTAGTAATGCTTTAAAATTTCTATATATAGAAATTTTATTATTTATAAATAGAAACAAAAAATTTTTACTGCTATTCAATTCTCATACTGAAATATACAATAAATATTTAAACTTGATAAGAGAAAGTCTGAAGTATAAAAACTTGAACTTGAAATTTAAAAATTATCAAATGAAAAAATCTGAGATTCGAAGAGCAGTAAAAAGTTTTTATTTCTATTCATAGAAATTTTAAATATTGCTATTCAATTTTTTTATAAAATTATACATTGAATATAAAAAAATATACTATCAATTATTTAAAATTTCTATAAATAGAAACAAAAATTTTTACTGCTATTCAATTCTCAGACTAAAATGCAAATAAATATTTAAACTTGATACGTGGAAATCAAAAATATAAAAACTTGAACTAGTAATTTAAAAATTATACGATGAAAAAATATGAGATTAGGAAGTATAGTAAAAATTTTTTATTTCTATTTATAGAAATTTTAATTGATTGCTACTAGATTTTTTTATGAAATTATGTATAATATAAAAAATTATAATAGCAATTATTGAAAATTTCAGCAAATCTTAATAAAAAATTAAACTTGAATTTTATAAAATTACTAGATGAAAAAATCTGAGGTAAATTTTACATTTAAATGAAAAATTTACATTTACCTCTGAGAAATTGTAAATAATTGATACCAAATTTTTTAATAAAATGATGTATAATACAAAAAAAATAGTAGCATTTGTTTAAAATTTCTATAAATTTATAATAGAAATTAATGAAAATAAAAAATCCTTACTGCCATTCAATTCTCAAACTGAAATATACAATAAATGTTTAAACTTGATGTGTGGAAGCCTAAAATATAAAAACTTGGACTTGAAATTTAAAAATTATCAGATGAAAAATGGTTATTTCTATTGATAGAAATTTAAAATAACTGCTACTATATTATTTTTTAATTATGTATAATATAAATAAATATAGTAGCAATTATTAAAAATTTTTATAAATAGAAATAACAATTTTTTACTGCTATTCAATTCTCAGACTGAAATATAAAATACAAATTAAATTTGATGGAGCGGAAGCCTAAAATATAAAAACTTGGACTTAAAATTTAGCAGTAAAAAATTTGTATTTCTATTTATAGAAATGTTAAATAATTGCTAATTATATTTTTGTATACTACATATAATTTTATAAAACACAATCAATGAGGTTTTTTTTAAAAATTGGGAGAAATTAAAAATCACCAAAATATGAAATAACGGAAATCCACTAAATT
Organism: Platygaster orseoliae; assembly: GCA_030522825.1. Lineage (NCBI taxonomy): Eukaryota > Metazoa > Arthropoda > Insecta > Hymenoptera > Platygastridae > Platygaster > Platygaster orseoliae. Next base: position 1,827 of record JAPYZL010085241.1, read on the forward strand.
CGAGGTCATTAACCCTAATACATTTTTTTCGCCAAAATTCATTCGAAATTTTCGGCTTCATGTATACAAATGCGCTTGAAAAATACAAAAATCTAGGGAAGTGTCTTGCACTTGCTCTCTTTTCCCGCCGAGACTCAAAATTGCGCGTTCCAAAAAACATAGCTACCGATTTAATTATACTCTTGCAGACAAGCGAAACGTCATCATCTGTCAAAGCGCACGTGGCGGCTTGTTGACGTCACTTGATCAACACACATTTGACATTTATCACACGGTGCGAAACATTTCATTATCACACACACGCACATCATGTGTATGTACCAGAGTTCGCAAATCGGATGCGAAAAGTATACTCGTCTCTGTCTTTTCCCTGATTGTGCGACAGAGACAAACAGCCTTTTCTGCGTGAAATTGGGAAACACTGGTGCGTAGCACACGGCAGCGCTGCAATCGCGCTTACCGGCCAACATCACAGGTCACGTGACTGCACTGTATTGATACGTGTCGGTGAAAGAAGCCACGAATCCCTTCAAATCCATTCAAATCTCTTCGAAATCGCGTATATGAGTGGTGTGCTACGTTGTAACTCGCTCGCAAAGTTCATTTTTTTTATAAAAGAGAATCACTTTTTACAATTCCTTCGTTCTCGGGTTTTTCGTGTGTGCTTTTCGAAGCCCTTAATTTTTTAATTCGCAGTTGGTGAAATTTTCCGCCCAGAATTGTCAAAAAAGGAGAGCAGTGTCAAGTTGATATTCGCAGCGAGCAGTTACAAAAATGGGTAGTAAGTATATTTTTGGATTTTTGACTCAAAGTTTCTGTAAAATTCTTAATTGAAATTTGGTTTCCGAATTTCTCTGTTATCGTGGATTTTTTATTTCGAATTTAACCTCGATTTCATGGAAAGGAAGTTTGTGTGATCTTGACATATTGCGGGAAATCTAACGGTATGTTGGGTGATTTTCAGTCAAATTTCTGGAGGTCATCAAGCCTTTTTGCAGCATATTGCCGGAAATTGGCAAACCTCAGAGGAAGGTATGATTTTTTTAATATTTCTTGTTATTTATTTATGGGTTTTTTTTTAAATAATAGCTAATGTATAACCTGGTTTTTTTGTATGTAAATTGTGCAGGGATGTAAATATAGAGGGTTTTTTTAGGGTTGAAATCATTATTGAAATTGCAAAAATTTGAAATTATTATTTTGATGAAATTTGTTCTTGTCTAAAATTTTTCAGGATTTTTTTTTTTTTCAACTAAAAAATCAGTGTGTAATATTTAATAATCATATATATCCAAATAATAAAATAATACATCAAAAACCAAAAAGCCTTTTTCAATCTTCTAGACATAATCCCTGATAATTTGTCATAAATCTCGTTTTATTCATTACTGTCCATCTGATCATTAATTACGTCCCTTGAAATTTCAATATGAATCATTTCGGAAATATTATATTTGAAATCATTTTGTAAATTTTAATATATAAAATATAAATATATAATATGTATAATAAAGGTATATAAATATAAACTCTGAAATAAATTTAAAAAAAAATCAAATTATGAGAAAAAAGTAAAACACTATTGCAAAATTCAAAAAAAAAAAAACATTCAAAATAGTTAGTGTTCAATGAAAATATTTCATATTGAAAACCTTAAATTATTATTTCTTATAAATAACAATTAATAAAATAAATTTGATAAAAAAAATTGTCCTTTACAATTTTGAAATTTTTAATAATTTAAACAAAGGAATTTTCAGTAATCGATTTTCAATTTTAAGAATAAATATTTCTGAACTATTCCTTTCAAAAAATTTTATCATTCATTAATTCGTAAATTATATAAAGACGTAAGTTGAAGTGTTTTTAGATTCAAAATCCCTCTTAAAATTGCAAAAAATTGACATTATTATTATGATAAAATTTTTTCTCGTCTAGCTTTTAGCCGTCATCAGGATTTTTTTTTAAGTTAAGAAAATGGCTAATATTTTATAATCATCTATATCCAAATAATAAAATAATATTATTAAAATATGAAATTAAAAACCAAAAAGCCTTTCTAATTCTTCAAGACATCGTCTCCGATAATTTGTCGTAAATCTCGTTTAATTCATAAGTGTCCATCTGATCATTAATTACGTCCCTTGAAATTTCAATATGAATCATTTCTGAAATATTATATATTTGAAATAATTTTTTAAATTTTAATATAGAAAATATAAATATATAATATGTATAATAAATATATATGAATAAAACTCTAAAAAAAATTAAAAAAAAAAACAAATTATGAAAAAAAATTCAACTTTGAAATAGTTAGTGATGAATGAAAATATTTTTTTTTTGAAAACCTCAAAATTATGATTTCTTATAAATAAAAATTAATATAATAAATTTGATGAAAAAACAGTCCTTTACAATTTTGAAATTCTTAATAATTTAAACGAAGTAATTTTCAGTAATCAATTTTCAATTTTAAAAATAAATATTTCTGAACTATTTCTTTCAAGAAATTTTATTATTTATCAATTTGTAAATTATATAAGGATGTGAGTCAAAATTTTTTCAGAGTCGAAATCCCTCTTAGAATCGCAAAAAATTTATCATTACATTAAAATTCTTTCTTGTCTAGGTTTTGGCCATCATCAGGATTTTTTTTTAATCTAAAAAAATTACCATAAAATATTTTCTAATCAATTACATCGAAGTAATAAAATAATATTATTAAAATATGAAATCAAAAACAAAAAAGCCATTTTAATTCTTCAAGGCATCGTCTCCGATAATTTGTCATAAATCTTGTTCATAAGTGTTCGTAAGTGTCTGTCTGATCATTAATTACATCCCTTAAAATTTCAATATTAATAATTTCTGAATTTTATATAGTCAAAAAAATTAATATTTGAAATTTGGAACTCAAAATTTTAGAGTTTTGTGGATTAATTGGTATGATTTAAAAAGAATCAAGTTATGAAAAAAAAGTAAAACACTATTGCAAAAAAAAAAATTCAAAATAGTTAGTGTGCAATGAAAATATTTCGTATTGAAAACCTCAAAATTATAATTTCATATAAATAAAAATAATTAAAATAAATTTGATGGAAAAAACCATCCTTTTTACAATTTAGAAATTTTGAATAATTTAAACGAAGGAATTTTCAGTAATAAATTTTCAATTTCAAGGATAAGTATTTCTGAACTATTTCTTTCAAGAAAATGTACTATTCATAATTTGTAAATTTTATATGGGCGTAAGTTGAAATTTTTTAAGAGTCAAAATCCCCCTTGAAAAAAAAAAATTAATATTATTATGACATTACAAAATTTTTATCGTCTAGCTTTCGGTCGTCATTAGGATTTTTTTTTATGTAAAAAAAATTTTGCTATATAATATTTTCTAATCGTCGATATTCAAATAATGAAATAATATTATTAAAATATGAAATCAAAAACCAAAAAGCCTTCATGATTCTTCAAGACGTCTCCAATAATTTGTCATAAATCTCGTTTTATTTGTAAGTGTCCATCTGGTCATTAATTAAATCCCTTGAAATTTCAATACGAATAATTTCCAAAATATTATAGTTAAAATAATTAACTTCCCGATTCAAAATCTCAAAATCTTTAAATCATTCTATTTAACATTTGGAATGACGCATGGATTTGAAAGAAAATTTGTAACTTGTTACTCAAAATTTTGAAATTCAGTGGGTTAGCATTAATTTTTCATTAAAAAAACTTGAAAAGTATGATTGGAAGAAATCAAGTTATAAAAAAAAATGGAAACACTATCGCAAAAGTTAGAAAAATATATTTCAACTTTGAAATAGTCAATATTCAATGAAAATATTTCTTATTGAAAATTTCAAAATTAAAAATTCTTATGAATGAAAATTTATAAAATAAATTTGATAAAAAAATATAGTCCTCTAGAATTTTGAAATTTTTAATAATGTAAACTTAGAAATTTTCAGTAACAAATTTTCAATTTCAAGAATAAATATTTCTGAGCTATTTCTTTCAAGAAATTTTATTATTAATCGATATTTCAATCATATAAAGACGTTACTTGAAATTTTTTTAGAGTCAAAATCCCTCTTGGAATTGCAAAAAATTTATAATTTGGAACTTGAAATTTCAGAGTTTGTGGGTTAATATAAACCCCAAAAAACATCAAAAACGTAAACTTTGGTGTTTAGCTTCAAAAAGTAAAAATATCTTGATAACAAAAAATGATAAGATAACCTTAGAACAGTACCTCTAGTAATAATTACAGCATTTAAAAATAAGTCTCTGAAGTTTCAAACGTTTAAAAATAAACGAAAAAATAAAAAAAACTTCTTTACCATCCCCAGTTATTAAATTAAGCCGCAATTATTGATACTTAACAAATATTACTTAACGTTTTTCATTATTTTTTATTGTAGTTATGAGTGGAAATGAAAAATCAATTTGTTGTTCGTTTTTATTTATTTAATAAACGTTTGGAATTTCAGATACATTTAAAAATAATCATAGTCAAAGTCATATTAACAATAAATAATTTTGTTAGAAAGACATTTTTTTCACTTTACAGAAGCGTTAATGAAATTAAATTACTGATTAACGAAAAATTATACAGAAAGTAAAAAATATTTACAAACAGTAGTTAGAAATAATTATGGATGATTACAAAAACTTTATATTTGAACTAGTTTATATCCAAATTTTTGAATAATAATTTCATTTTTTGAATAATCTTTTTTCTTTTTTTTATAATTTTATCTGATGTCAATTTATTAATGTGAATTGGGTTGTAAATAAATAGAAATTATTCTATGTAATTATTCTAAATTACAGTATGTGGTTCTCTTAATATTCTACCTCTGGATAATATTTGTTATTTGGTCTTCTTCAGGAATTATACACAATCTAATGAACAATGTCCCACAAATTAATAATCATAACATAATATATAATAAAATATTTATAGTATCTAAATAGTAGTAATTGTAATTGAAAATGTAAATAAAAAAAACGTTTTTGATAAATTCTGTATATTAAAATCTATATTCTACCAACCTCTTGAACTTTGCAGATCCAATTCCGAGAAAAGGTGCTATGGACAGCCATCACTTTGTTCATATTTTTGGTCTGCTGCCAGGTAACTAAAAATTTCTTGGAAACTGAAAACTTGTGATTCCATAAAAACTATGCAAAATCATAAATTCAAAAAAGACTGATATTTTATTAAAGAAAAAAAAATTTATAAATAAAATTTCATAATAAAATAAGCTGAATATATGCGAATGTTACAGTTTTAATAATTTACATTTAAACATTAAAAATTACTTAATTTTCATTCAGAAACTAAAAATTAAATATTGTGTATGAATAATATTAAAAATGAAATATTTCAAATCACAAATTCCATGAAATTCATAGATACCGTTGTTCGGAATCATGTCTTCAGACAGCGCTGATCCATTTTACTGGATCCGTGTTATTTTGGCCTCCAACAGAGGCACATTGATGGAATTGGGTATCTCGCCAATCGTTACTTCCGGACTTATCATGCAATTGCTGGCAGGAGCAAAAATCATTGAAGTTGGCGATACTCAGAAAGACCGAGCCCTCTTCAATGGCGCCCAGAAATGTTAGTTTTCACAAAAAAAATTAAAAAACTAAAACAACTAGACTGTTTAATATTATTCGTCCAACTTTCAGGACATTTTGACTCATGAAAAAACTGTTGAATAATTTTTTTAGTGTTTGGCATGGTGATAACTGTGGGTCAAGCCATTGTTTACGTCATGACTGGCATGTACGGCGATCCAGCTGAAATCGGAGCTGGCGTGTGTCTGCTCATCATCATCCAGCTGTTCGTGGCAGGCTTAATCGTGCTTCTGTTGGACGAGCTCTTGCAAAAAGGATACGGCTTGGGAAGTGGAATTTCCCTCTTCATTGCCACTAACATTTGCGAAACTATTGTATGGAAGGCTTTCTCGCCAGCCACAGTCAACACAGGTATATTTTTTTGACGTGGAACAGTTTCTGCACCTTTTTTGGTATCTCGGAGCATACCAATTACAATAAAAATATACAATGATTAATTCTTGCAGGTCGTGGCACGGAATTCGAAGGAGCAGTCATTGCTTTGTTCCATCTTTTGGCAACACGTCAGGACAAGGTTCGAGGTCTCAGGGAGGCTTTCTACAGACAGAACTTGCCCAACTTGATGAACCTTCTCGCCACTATTCTCGTTTTCGCCATAGTCATATACTTCCAGGTACGAATTGACTATGCAAAATTGACTTTCGAATCCTTTGAATCACTCGCTAAAATCATTTTATCCTTTGAAATTCCAGGGCTTCCGCGTGGATCTGCCAATTAAATCTGCCAGGTTCCGTGGTCGTCAGAGCAGCTATCCGATCAAACTCTTCTACACGAGCAACATCCCCATTATTCTGCAATCCGCCCTCGTCTCGAATTTGTACGTCATCTCGCAAATGCTGGCCGTGAAATTCCAAGGTAACCTGATAGTCAACCTTCTGGGCGTGTGGTCGGACGTGAGCGGCGGTGGACCAGCGAGATCTTATCCCGTTGGTGGACTCTGCTACTACCTCTCGCCTCCTGAATCGGTTGGCCACATTCTCCAAGACCCAGTACACGCATTCTTCTACATACTCTTCATGCTCGGCTCATGCGCTTTCTTTTCCAAGACGTGGATTGATATCTCCGGAAGCTCTGCCAAAGATGTAAGGAAGGGGATGAAAATATGATATTGAAATATAATGATATATGTTGTAATATTGCAAATTCTGTTGCATTAGACTATTTCCGTTGCATTGGACTTTTTCAGTTGCATCAGACACTTCCGTTGCATTAGACATTTCCATTGCATTAGACTTTTTCAGTTGCATATTAGACTTTTTCAGTTGCATCAGACACTTCCGTTGCATCAGACACTTCCGTTGCATTAACCACTTAAATTCCGTTGTATTAACCACAGGTGGCCAAACAACTAAGGGACTCGCAAATGGTGATGCAGGGTCATAGACAAAGGTCTCTCATCCACGAACTCAATCGTTACATCCCAACGGCAGCGGCGTTCGGTGGGCTTTGCATCGGCGCACTTTCCGTGCTCGCCGATTTCCTCGGCGCCATCGGTTCCGGCACGGGTATCCTCCTCGCCGTCACCATTATTTACCAATACTTTGAAATATTTGTGAAAGAACAAAGCGAAATGGGCGGCATGAGCACATTATTCTTCTAAGTCGAATCGAGCTTGGTTCCTCTCGAATAGACTTGAAACAAGTGAATTTATATTTATTATTACATTAAAATGTGGAAGAAATGGGGGGGGGGGTATACAAATGATGGTGTGAATATTTATTTTTGAATAATGTTCAGTCTAACGCTTCTTTTTTTTGTTGATCACGGTTAATATTTTGAACTGGCTTTAGCGATGGGGAATATTGGAGTTTGTCGGGAGTAAAATTTAGAATATAAATTTGAAATACAAGTCAATGGTGGAATTTTTAAACCACTATAACAAGAAATGTTGACGTTGATAGTTTTGAAAAAGTTTTTTATTATTTGATGTTTTAAAAATTATATTTGGTTTTTTTTTCAAAAATATTTCCCATTTCTAGCTGGTACAATCTTTGGTAAAATTCTTCAGTCTGTCGCGTTGTACAGTAATTTGTTTCATAGTTTCTCCGAGTAATTAATTCAGTGTTCAAGCAATGGCAAACACCCGGCGATCCAAGACTGAAAATAAGAAATTGGGAAATGTAATGAAATCACTTTCCCATCATTTCACTGTGAAAAGTATCAGATTGCACACTTTGTTCTTTCCAACGTTTCATTTTCTAGGGAAAAATGGACGGCACGATGCGTATTTTGCTATCGTCGCGTCTATAACGGCGTTTTGTATAAATGCCCGAGTTGGGTATCGCTCGTGCGTTTGTATGTTTGGGTATGACTGTGTGGGTGCATGCGTGTGCGCGCGTGCCTGTGATAGCTGACGCGCATTTCATCTTCCGCGCTTCGCTGCTTGGGCCAAGCAAAACGTTCGACATCGTTTTGCGACTTTCATGGAGAGCAGAAGCCAAGGTGTTTGTATATTTTTTTAAAACCCACGCCAAATACGAGGTCCAACGTTTGGGAGGCTTGTCAACAGTGAGAGCGAGAAGATGCGCGCGCTTGTCCTTTTTACACGAGACACGTGGGGAGTTGTAAGCTACTTGATTTTGTACAACTAGAATATGTAAATTTATATGGAAAAGAAGAAATTTTACCTCTGAAACAAAAATCCTGTTTGTTATTGATAATCATATGAATAAATGAGACGTTTGTCAAGTGTTTACAAAACGGTTGTGTTCATTGTGTTCCTCTCCTGCATTTTTCAATGGGAAAGTCAAAAAATCAGTTGATTCCTTTCAAAGTTTTATATTTAAAAATAGTACAAACTGAAAACAATGTGCGCTCTGCAACTTGGATATCCCTCGAACGATCATTTATTGTTGGCGAGGTAGAATAGCATGAAGTACAAAGATCCGAGTTTGTGGATGTTGGCGAGCAAAAGGAGACGCAGGGTTTCCGTGAAGCGAACGTTGGGAACGGAAGTGTCGGTGTCTCGCCAAGCGACGCTGGCGCCCTCACTACGGGTGAAAAGTGCAGGCGAAGGCACGTTCTCGTGCATGTAGGCCCAGATACACTCGCGCATAACAGCTTGGATTTGTTGGGGCTCGAGGACAGGTAAGACGTCGCGAATGCTCGCCAGAGGCGAGGGCAGGAGCTGGCCAAGCGCCATGACATTGGCCAGGCTGAGGCCCTTACCGGGGTCCCAGTTGGCGATCGTACTCGCTGCAATGGCTCGCAGCAGCACTGAACAGAACGCCAGAGTCGGCCTGTACCACGCTGTCAGCTCTAGCAGTGTCCACAAGTGAGGACCGTCTTCGAACATGCGCCTTATTTGCAGATCCCGCTCTACCGTTACCTATATGAACATTGTCAATGTCAGGAATTAGTGGATAGCCAGTAAATTTATGATATAATGTAATCATATGGTACCATGCCATTTCATGGATAGCATCATATCGCACACATATGCTTCGTCATTAGCAGATCATATGATGTCATGGAATATCATATTACACCTCAGTGAAATTATTATTTGACATTATGAAGTCATTTGACTGCTATATGAATTATGATATGACATGTCACAGCGTGATCAGAAATGATATCGTGAATACTAATGATAATCCCTCTCGATTCTCGGAGCCATAATGAATAAACTAGTGTTGAATGCTTCTGTTTAATTCTTTCTTTATTTTATACAAGCTTTCGACCTTGTTTTCAGGTCCTCATCAGG
>JAPYZL010085247.1:0-18157 GCA_030522825.1 Platygaster orseoliae
TTCACAACGAGTGCATCGAAAAATCGATTTCGGCGTCTGTCAAATATGGCTAAACTGAGCGACTTTCAGTTGTTTCATTTTCTTCACTCAATTTCATTTACCTCACTCATATGAGCGAGGTAAATGAAATCGAGTGGAGTAAATGAAACAACCTGAAATCGCTCAGTTACGCCATCTTTGGCATACGTCGTAAATCGAGTTTTTGATGCTCGAGTTGTGAAAAATATTGTAAATGTAAAAATATGCATGGCAAAAATTCATTGTATATACTAAAATTTACCATACATTTTCGAATTTTTCAAATATTGTATCTTATTTTGTCATTCATTGAGCTTATGTCATGAATTATAGTCATATACTTTTTTTCCCATTTGATATGCGGGGAACTGACATACATTACGCGAATTCAACTATTTTCATTTATGAAATTTAGTTTTACAACCGCAAAAATTACAATATTACTATATACAATACAAAAGGATTACAATATGATATTGTAAATAGTACGAGATGTATAGTAAAAATAAAATATGTTAAGGAATTTTCACAACAAAATATATTTCTTGCTACAATATCATTTGACAATATTTACAATATGATGTTGCAAAAATTATAATATTATTTAGCAATAAGTAAAATATGTTTGAGCGTTCCCGTTTACTACACAGTATTGTAATAATTACAATTTTCTTTTGCAGTGAAGTATATTTCTTCAGAAAAATAATGAAAAAAGTAATGGTTGGATTTTCCAAAAATTATTTTGCTTGTTTTTGAACGAAACATTACTTTTTTGTTGAACTAAGTCTATTATTTTTCAAAACCACTATTTGAAAAACATAAATATCATTTTTATGGTGAAAAAAATCATCATTACTGATTGTGTTTTTTGTAAAGCTGAATGCAATGATGAACTATAATTAAAATTATGAAAATTGCAGAAACCGTTTTAAAAAATGTCTAATTATTCAAAACACTAGTTCTTTTCGAACGCAATCATAAATTTAGGCTTCTTCACTGCTTTTTTTCTGAATTTAAAAAACTCTATTCAAAATTGAAAAAAAAAAAAAAACATAAAATCTACAGACACATTCACAAAAAAAATGATTAAAATACAATAACGTTTGCTATTTGCAATGGAGTTATTCCATTAGTTATGTAAAAAATGTCATCTGTTACTTAAAAAAGTAAATAATTCAAATATTTCTGAAAAAAGCGTACTTTTTTTATTAAAATATATAAATTTTATTTCCAAATTTGCGTTTTTAAAAAAATAATCATTTTTATGCTGTGAAATAATCATCATTCATGATGACGGTTTTCTTGTGAAGCTATGCAACGATAAACTTCAATGAAAATCATGAAAATTGCAGAAACTGTTTCAAAAAATGCCGAATTAGTCCAAACACTAATTCTTTTCCAATGAAATCATAAAATTAGCCATGTTGCTGCTTTTTTTCTAAATTTAAAAAACTCATATTCAAAATATAAAAAAAAAACATATAATATCTACATAAACATTTTTTTGAAAAGAAAAATAATTTTAAAAAAATTTACAGGATTTTCAAATGTGCATTATAAAATGATTTTTCTACAGTCTGGTGTACGAATCCATGAACTTGTGCACAATTGACACCATGACCAAAGATGCAAAAAATATTGAAGAACAATAAAGAAAGCACTGCTTTATTTATCGTTTTCAACATTTTTTTTTGCATTTGTCAATCACAATGAAATGATTTCTAGCTTTTTCTTACCTCGATTCATTCGATTTTCCGAGATTTGGACTTTTAAAGTTCGGTTTACTCAGAAAACCGCAAAAAATCGTAAAAAAACTAGCCTTGGTTTTTTACGGATTTTTAACTGCAGCCATAGATTGTAATGAAAAAAAAAAAACGGTTTTCGAAGAATGAAAAATTACTATAAGGAAACTGAATTGTTTAATTGATTTAAATTATAAATAGAAAAAGGATAGACTTATAGTTGGAGGTTCATTCCGACTTGATTTTGTTACAAGCTCATTCATTTCTCGAAATACACATCTTGCTACATTATTTCACGATAATGATCGAAATTATATAGGGAATCATAAAACTTTTAATCGCGAATCTTTTGGCCCGCGTGGGATCGGGCTCCGAATCTCTACATCCGGCAAGCACGTTCTCCCTCGTTCCATCCAACACATCCTGATTCCCGCGAACAAGAAGATTCCTGAATACGTTATCATAAGTAGGCACTGTTCAAGATCGTTTTTAAAAACTGTGGCCTGTACTCCTTTGTCCGAAACGTACGATTCCGCGTCCATTCTCATTTCCTTCCTTTTTTCTATTCTTCTCGGCATTTTTTTTCAGCCTTCTGGCGCGCGAGTATTGCCACTGGGACGTACTCCGTGACGGAATTCTTTTCTTATTTTTCGTGTCTCCTTCTTCAGAGAGGGCCCAAGAAGCGAGAGACAACGATTTTTATTTTACATCGCGAGAAACCAGTTTGTAAATAATGTAAATCCATAAAAAAAGACGAAAGTGTAGTGGGGTTTTTGAGTGTGGAATGTCGGCTGGAGGTGAATCAAAAAAGTAAAGAGAAGCCATGGAAAAAGTGCGAGTTTGTGGTTTTTATTAGAGGGTTTTATGAACATTCAGTGAAATGCCAGTTTTAAATTAATTTTTAAATAGTTTGAAATTGCAGCGAAAACTGTAATAGACGGATAACGACTCGAATTCAGGTTTGAGAAATTCCGACAAGTTCGGGGGATCGAGGGCTAGCAACAATCAGAGCTGGCATTACACACTATTCAATCCCAAATCTACCTCCCCCTCACCCTTGCCAACGACTCATCCTCCCTTGAACCGCGTTCGGCTGACAATTCTTCATTTGCGTGCAACAAACTCGACACCGAGGCACGATTTCGACAATTTCAAAGTTTTCTGCTTTTTTCATCATCTTTTCAAGAGTTTCACATTGAATCAAGCTTTTTAAAAACCGTCATCAGGAATAATGATCATTTCAGAGCATGCAATCGATTATTTTTTTAATAACTCAAATTTGAATATTTCAAAATTCATATATTTTTATAAAAAAAAAGTACACCTTGTACGGAAACATTTGAATGATTTACTTTTTCGAGTAACAGATGACTTTTTTTCTACATAATAATCATAATGATGAATTTCCCAAGAATTTGCAGAATTGACACAATGTCATTTTATGCTATAAATTCTTAGTTTCATATTTATATGTAGTAATCAATTCGTAAATTTTATGCACAATAAATTAGGTGCTTAATGAAATCGTTCACAATCGACATCATGCCTCAAGTTTGGTTTTTCCAGAAAACTGTAAAACACCGTAAAAAGTCTAGTCTTGGTTTGGCAAAAAACCTTTACCCTAGGGTAAAAAAAGACTGCTTGATGCATAATATACTATTTCACGACTGTGAATTATGATAATCAATGACTTCCTCTTTAGTCTTTGAGTACTATTATTTATTTATCATAACCTCATTGTCATAATCACCTGGTCTAACCGCAAGTTCAATTTTCCCTAGCCATAATTAAGCCCGCGTTTCTCACGTGCTCGTTTTATTTCAGCCATTAGGAACTCGGCGATCGCTCTCGACGTGCCTCGCGATAAGATAACGTTTCGCGAGGGATGAAAAAAATTTTCGACCCAGGCACGCGAGTAAATTGTCCTTATGTTTTTCGAGTTTAGCCACTTTATTTTCCGCGCGGACAATGCTCCTAACTGTGTGAAAAAACAGGATTCGACGGGGGTAAAATGGTATTCGCTATCACTACCGCTGGCGAACCTGTCCCTAATTGATAGGGAATTCCGCGAGATTTTTTTTTTACGCGGCGGCTAGCAACTGGATACTTTGCTTGGATTTGTAATCCGCGCGCGCGGGCCTTTGTAACCGTCGGGCTATTAAACGCGTCAAATTGAGTGGGTTTTGTTCGGCCCGCCGTTCCCATGAAATTGAAAGGCGTGGAAAATAATTTTTTCAGTGGCATGTCGAGGGAAGAGAGGTAAATAAAAACTGAGTTTCTGATGGATCAGTTAGGAGGGTTTTTAGAAACTTTTTTTCGGGTTTTCGAACATTCGGATTCATGTAGTGTAGTCGATATCAAATGGTAGTTAAATTTTTATTTTCATTTTTCTGAATTTTATAAATTTTTTAAATTTTATGGAACCATAGTTTTTTTGTCGAGTTAAGTACAAAATAGGAGATGAAAAAAAATGCTAGAAGAAGGGAAATTTCTAGTTTTGAATTCGATCAATGATGAAATTCGGAAAACTTATTAATTTGTAATATAGTTGTTTTAAGTAAATTTCGTTGAAATAGACATTATTTATGATAAAATTTAAAAAAACTTCACACAAATTAAACTTTTTTATTTATTGCTATCGTTGATGATATAAAGTGTATGATTCTTTAAAATCAAATCTCTGAATCACATATTCTTTGTAACGAAATCTTTTTCAGTTAATTTTTATAGTTGATCAAGCAAAAATTTGCAAATTCTGCAGTGAAGTTTCAGTCTAAAAATTTGAATATGAAAATTTTTTATTCATTCTAATACTTATTACATGAATATGCACTTTCTTCTATTTTTGAATAGGAATATGCAGTTAACTCTAATAATCAATAGAATTCATCAATTTTATAAATTCTTTATCTTTGATATCAAAATTAAAAATTTGTTTGAATAAAAATGTTTATTTTTATAAGTTAAAACTATTGCTCGAGCAATTTTTCATCCGTTTATTTTTTTATTCTTCGAAATACATATTTTACTTCGCAGTAAATTCGATAGCAAAATCTTCATAAAAAATTTACATTATGACAGTTGATGATTAATTAAAATTTGCAATATCTCAAAACAAATTCAATATTTCCCTTCATTGTTATCATTGATGATAACAATGGTGATTTGAAAATAAATATCTCAATCGCGTATTATTTAGAACTAAATATTTTTTAATTATTTTTTAATTGACAATGAATGAATTTGATCACTTTTAAATATTTTCGAAATTTGCAGTTAAGTTTCAGTAGAAAACTTAATTATAAAAAAATTCATGTATTCTAATATTAATTACATGAAAATGCACTTTATCTTATTCTTCAATAAGAATATGCAATTTACTTCCACAATAAAAAGAAGTAATAATTTAAAAAATTTTTGATCTTTGATATCAAGCTTACAAATTTATTTCAATATAAATGTTTATTTTTTATCAGTTGAATCTATTGTTCGAACTGTTTTTCATCCGTTTATTTCTTTATTCTTTGAAATTTTTTTCTATACAGTAAATTCAGTTCCAAAAATGTTTATAAAAATAAATATTGTGACAGTTAATGATCAAATAAGTTTTGCAATATCTCAAAACAAATATACCTTTGTTCTTGATTGTTATCATTGATGATAACAACTATTCAAAAATAAATGTCTTAATCGCACATTCATTAGAAAGAAATATTTTTCAGTTTTTTTTTTGTAAGTATAACAAAAAATTGCTTACATTTTATAATTTTCAAATTTTTGCAGTTGAGTTTCAGTTAAAAATTTAAATATAGAAATATTCTCTTTATTCTTATACCGATTATATCAGACTGCTCTTTATTTTTTTTTTTTTTTTTTGATAAGAATATGCAATCAACTTTAACAATCAAGAAAATTCACAATTTTAGAAATTTTTCTTCTTTAATATCAAATTACGAATTTGTTTCAATCAAAATTTTACTTTCATTTTTGAACTATTTTACTTTGCAGTATATTCGATACCAAAATTTATATAAAAAATTATGAAAATATGAAAAATAAATTTTTAGACTAGAGAAAAAATTTTTAATTTATCAACGAGAATTTTTAAGAATTCATAATCCATAATTCTTGAAAAGTCTTATCCACAAATACAAATTCACAAATTTTACTAGTCTCAAATCATTATTTAAATTGTCATCCATGACGATCTTCAGTTTTTAAATTTCTTGCCTTTTTTACCATTTATTTTTTAGCATATTTATAAACAATTTCGCTATAAAAATGATTGAGACATTGGGTTTAGAAAAACTCATTTTTGATTTTTTTATATAAGACACGTGTATTTTTCATTATTATTTCAATAGTTCGATAGATACAATAATTTGTAACATATAAACAAATTTATTTCTTCATCGAATGTACTGTTTTAATTCTAAAAAATTTCATTTCAAACTATTACCAAGCAATTTAAATAAGTGGAATTGTTTAACTAAAGTGTATTTTGCAGAATTATTATTTGCATCTGAATCAGTAAAATAAATTTCTCTTCATAAAAATTTGTCCATCTGAAACAATCTGCAGTATCATGCTCTACTTCAATAACTTGTGATTTTACTACGTTTTTCAACAGGTACAATTCAACTTCCAAAAAATCATCCTCAATAAATAAATCAATTTTCAGTATGAAATTCTACCTAACACTTAATTTCCAAAAAGCCAAAGTGTTGAAAAAACGTCAATAACCAGACCAGAGGTAAAATTTTCGAGCTTGAAAACTAGACGGTGAAAAAGCTCTGTTCCCACGAGCTACAAAACCACCAATTTCGCCAAAGCAGAGCATTCACTCTATTCTGTACGAGGAGTTACAACAGGTCGAACTAATTGTCAAAGATAGCATTTTCCACGTCGATGTGCCTGAATGCAAATATTCGCTTGCGCGCGGTTCTGGAGATGGACGGGGCGCGAGGTACCAGGGGCGAAGGGGAGAGGGGGAGGGTAAAGGGGGGAGGAGGCACTCGCGCTTGATCGGACACATTTTAATCAATTTCATTAAAACCCTCATACTAGAATGCGTCGGCTATCCAATCGGCGCGGCACTTGACGTTCGTTCCATCAACCGAAAATGACGATTCCCTTTGTCGAGTGTTGGTGTTCGCTCTGATTCCCGTGCTTGTCAAAGATTCGACTTGGCAAGGATGATGAACGTTATTTGAAAAAACAAAACTGGAGAAAATTAAAAAACTCTTGGTGGAAGTAGTATTAAAAAAAATATGAGGAACCTAGGAAGAATCGACCACGTGCTGCACATGTTCATGTCACGGTTTCTGAATTCCTGGTTTTACCCTCATTCGGAGTCTACTAAGAGACACCATGAGAAGTTCCACTTTTGCATTCTAATTCTTTCCCTTAAAAAAATACTGTTAATTTCCAAAGAAGACTTGAAATCACGTCCCTCCCTTCAAGGCCTCGAATGTACGTCTTCATTCCGAAAAACTTACTCCTCGCAGACCCCGGAGAATTTGTAGAAGCGTGTTATTCGGGTTGAGGACTTGATCGAGAGAACACGAGCGTTAATGCTCTTGACGTGCAAAACGTAACTGCGCGGAGAGGACCGTCACTAGGTAGGTTCCCGAGGAGGACGTAAAAGGGCAAAGAAGAGAGGCGACTTGTGGAAGGTCGCTTGGGTGTGAGCGAGAGGGCTGGCCACTGGCCGAACCGATCGAGCGTGGGTTGCGGGCCGGGCTAATGCGAATATGCTGTCGCCCAGATAGAAAGAGATAGCCGATAGCGAATCTGTGTCCGACACGGATGTCGAATTAGCTTGGATTTAGGTTGCCCGGGGAACTGACAAATAGTTATTGCTTGATTAGAACGGCACCTATGCTCTCTCGGTGGGGCCGCGGCCGCTGCTTCATGCCAAACAGCCGATTTCGATTGATTTGGGGATTTCGACATCAGGAAACGTCGCGCGACGCGAGCGTCGTACACTGGGAGGAATCGCATCTGGCTGGGACAAATAGAAAACATTCATCTGCAAAATGCTGAGAAATCTGGTATTTGCAGCTGAAGCTCTGCACTGGGAAAAAAATCTTGCAGTTTTTGTCAGATACATTGCATTAAGTACAATATTACTGTTTTTTTTTTTTTTTTGAAATTGTGAAGTTTTGTTATGTTTTCGGTAGCGTAGAGGGGGAAGGGGGCAGACGCCAAATCAAAGGAGCGGCAAATCGGCTACCGTTCATTAGCGCAAATCTACCTGTTTTTCGAGCGTGACTAACTTTCCAAAAGCGCACAAAATTGGGTGGAAATATTCACCTGGGTCACCGATTTTATCGTTCTTCGAAGGAAAAAAATAAGAATTACTACTTCTGACTTCGAATGTCCAAGATACTTCTTACAGTGTCATATTTGAAATTCTGAGAAATTTCAATGTGCCTTATTCGCAATCCGAAGATACTTTTCAATATCCAAAACACTTTTTGAAGTGTTTTATCGAAATTCTAAGACACTTTTAAACGCCTAAGTGATAAATGCAAAAATTTAAGACAATCCTCGAACTGTCTATTTTGAAAAGTCTTTTGAAAGTATCTTTTCCAGAATTCTCAGAAATTTTCAAGTGTATAAGACACTTCTTAAACTGTCTTTTTCCAAGTTCCAAGATATTCAGGAATGCCCAAGACACTTGTTGAAATGCCTTATTTGAAATGCTAAGACACTCGAAAGTGTCTTGTTCGAAATGCTAAGACACTTCAAAGTGTCTTATCTAGGATTCTAAGGCACTATCGAATGTCAACACAATTCTTGAAGTGTCTCATTGGAAATTCTAAAACACTTTTATATTTTTTATACCGAGTTATATGAGATACTTTTTAATGTTCAAAACACTTTTGAAGGTGTTTCAAGAAAATTCTTAGACACTTTCAAACGTTCGACACATTAATTCTTCAAGTCATTTATTACAAATTTGTAGACACCTCTTAAAGTGTATTATTAAAATTCAATGACCTTCTGAAGTAACTTTTCTGGATGTCTAAGACACTTTACAAAGTGTCTTTGAAATTGAAAATCCAAAGATATTCAGGCATTTCATAGACACTCTACAAAATGTCTTACTCGAAGTTCTAAGATATTCAGACACGTCTCATTCGGAATTTTAGGACACTCTCGAATCTCTGAGATACTTCGTAAAGTCTTTTATTTGGAATTTTGAAAATACTTTTAAATGTCCAAGGCACTATTCAAGGTGTTTTTTTTTTTATTCGAAGACACTTTTAAACGTCTAAGATACTACTTAAAATGATTTATAAAAAATTGAAAGACAATCCTTGAAGTCTTATATTGAATCGAAAGATCTTAAAAAGTATCTTTTCTGGAACTCTGATACACTTCCAAGTGTCTAAAACACTCTTTAAAGTGTTTTTTAAAAATTTCCAAAACATTATGAATTTCCAAGACACTTTTTGAAGTATCTTATTTGAAATTCGAAGACACTTTTCAAAGTGTCTTTTTAATTAACTTATTATTAAAAATGGAAAACATTATAAATTAATCGAAAATTTTTAATTTAGAAGAACATGAATTGAGGGTGCGCATGCAATAAGGGCATTGGCGTCAAGCAGTTTCTACTATGCCTATGCCCTTATTGCCTGCGCACCCTCAATTTGAAACTTTCAAAAATCCAAAACTTTTTTAAGTTTTTAGATTTTTTCAAGTCAAAAGAATTCACAAAATTTCGAAATCGTTGAAATTTACTGACATATTTAAAGTACTCATGATTTTAAATCGTGAATTTATGAAATCTTTGAAAATTCTTAAATTTGCGAAAATTTTTCAAACGTGTTGGGAACGTTAAAGTTTTGAAATTTTCTTGTTCTTCATAACTCAAGTTCCAATGAATTCAAAACCTAATGAGAATTTTATAAAAGTTTCATAATTTACAAAATTTCAAAAATCCCATAATTTATAAAAAACTCTTAGCATTTTGGTGTATGAAATGAAAAAATTTTAGAAATACAAAATCTGTAAGTTTCCAAATCTCTTCAAATTCCACTATCTCCAACATTGCTAAAAGTTTCCAAGTTGTCGAAAATGTGTAGTATTTCTGATGTTTTCAAAATTCAAAAATTTTTCAATCATACAAAATCGTCTAAAACTACCCACATTTTTCACATTTTCGAATTTTGTGAAATCTTAAAAATCAACGAACATGATTGAAAATGATATTCATGAGCATAATACGGCTAGGAGTAATTTATAAAATACATATTTGAAATTCTTCAATTTTTATGTCTCATTCTAAGACAATCAATTCAACATACAAAAAAATACCTGAGAAAATACCGGAATATTTCCGAACATACCCGAATACAACCGAGTACTTTTGAACATACACGAACAGTTCCAAACAAATCATTTCAGACAGTGGTAAATAATATTCAAATAATGATTTCAAGTTTATTCGAAATAAATTTATTTGGTTGAAGTAGTCCTATGTTACGGTTTTTTACAATATTTTTGAAAAATTTGCAATAACTATTTTACTAACTACTATATTGTATATAATAAAATGTGTATGACAGTTTTTACTATACAATTTCGAAAGGTCATACTTTTCGACGATCTTTCCTTTTTTCCTAATAATTCTTAATCAAAATCTGTCATAACTCTTCATTCAGAAAAAATTTCTGATTGAAATTATGCGCCCAGTTCTAAAATCTTTGAAATAAAAGTAGTTTTCATTTTAAAAAACACAGAACAATAGTTCATTGTTTACTTATCCGTTAAAAAATTCTCAAATCGTAGTATGAAAGACGCGTGCATTTTTCGTGGAACGACGTTTCGATTCGTGCTCGATATTGAAAATTAATCAACGAGCAAATACCAAAGGCTCTTATATCATTAAATCAAATGCGTTTCTCACGGCCCGATAAAAATGCGCTTCCATTATCGTTGTTGGATTAGCCGCGAGGAGCAAAATGAGCGTGACCTTGCTCACGCGGGGAGCGTTTGTGGTCCAAGATGAGGCATTCCATGCAAACGCATAATCATCGTAATGATTGGAGGCTTTTTCGTCAAAAGGAAAATGACTTCTTTACAAAGAACTTTTCCTATAAAATGTATAAGTTGAGTGTTTCTAAAATTTCTTCGAATTGTTGCATCGCACGATTTGTTATTTACCAATGTACTTGCTTGTATGTAAAATAAATTTTTTCGAGTGTTGATACGGAAAAGTTTTTTTATTTTATAATTTATGTTAAGAGAAAATGAAAAATTAATTACAATGGAGTGAAGTCACGTATTTAATTCATTTCAATTTTTTTTAACACAATTATAGTGTAAGTTTTCAACATGAATTAGCAAAATAATAGTCTATATAAAATTGATAAAATTGGTCCCAAAGAAAAACGTTGTACTTTAGCACCTAGATATACAAATAACTATTTACTAATGTATATCAACTTGTATTTGAGTTATTTTACGTCTTACTATATTGCATGATAAATATAAATACATTCATAAATAAATTTACTATAATGTAGAAAAAACTAAAAATTATACAGTAGATATTTCTAAAATATGCTAATCTTTCCAATATTGATATTACAAATTACTCATTTTCTTTCTCAAAACCCAAATTTTCATCGTGGTAAAAAAAAATTCACCTGTGCAGCCAGGCAGAGTTAACATGGAATGTCCCAAAGAGCTTGCAAATACCATCCCAGCTAACGGATGAGGGCTATATGGCCGTTCTTGATTGCCCATTGTTCGGCTAATAAGATATTCCATCTCGGGCCGCAGTCGGTGTCTGATGGCGCTGGGACAATGTTGCGGCTTTTGTCCTGCGAGCCAATCAGCGAGGAGCTTAACGTCCGACTGTCCAATGGCACTGCTTTTTGGGCCCCAAAAAGGGCCCGAAAGTTGCCTGATAAATAACGCGATCACCAGAACCAGCTGTGCGTGAGAGACAACGAATGTAATGTAGGCTTAATTGAGAGGGTCTTCATTCAAAAACAAAAAACTTGTAGTTTCAAGTTTTGCAAGATTGGAGTAAAAAGCGTTTTTAAATCTTTTCGCCAAAGACATGAAAATCTAATGTACGAATGAAGTGGTACATAAATAATCAAAGCGATGCTACCAGTAAAATACTTTTTTTCTCTGCAACTGAGCGGAAGTTGGACCATGCATTTTGTTTAGTCGGTTAATGGCGAGGCGAAGAAACTATTAGCCCGGACTCGGAAACGCACTTATAATCCGAAATCCCGGTTTACCATTAATAAAAACAGACAACCCTTCGCTCATATACGCGCGGAAGTGAAGGGTAGAGCGTGGAAAAAGAAGAGGTCGACAAGGCCATACGCTATCAGGGCGTTTATCTATCGCTACCTTTTGCGTTAATTGATAAATCGTGTTACGTTAATGAATGAAGCGAGCTGCGCAGCGCGGCCAACGATGATTCGATACCGCCAAAGTGCTAACCGGCTGTTTATTCGTAAGAAAGCCCCAAATTTTCATCCACAACAAACGTTTTGCTCATGACCAAAATCGATGCATGAGAATTACTGTGCAATGAAGGATGTTTGGCGTAAGGTGTTTGTCAAGAAAAATGAAAAATATGGAATTTTCCAAGAGTTTTCTACCACTGAGGGTGGATACGAGAAAGGGAGAGAGGGAAGGGGCGATTGCGCTCTTTCAGAGATAAAAAAGTTGGTGATTTGATTCGGTCTTCAAAAAAGGGAGGTAGATAAACAATATTTGAATAGTTCTTTATAGTATTATTACTTTTAAAAATGTGCAAAAGAAAATGTATGATACTTGTAATAATGTACATTCATTGAGGACTTGCGTAGTTTTGAAGCTTAAGAATTTCAGACATATTGAAACCTGAATTTTTCGAGTTTTCTGACTTTTTTGGAAAACGTGAAAAACATAATCATACATATTTTGGAAAAATTTAGGAATGAACGCGATTTACAGAATTTATGGAAGTTTTCTGCAATTTTCCGGATTTATCGAAATCATCGGTGTTTTTCCAAATTTTTCATGTTTTTTCCTGATGACGAAGAACTTTTTTGAATGTTGGAAGTTTTATCTGGAATGAAAATAATGATACATGTATTAAGAAAAAAAATATTTATGAAGAGAATTTTGGAAATTTTTGATTTTGTTCTGGTATTCCAGAAATTGTCGCAAATTAGAGAATAATAGAGAATAGAGAATATTTATAGATTTATTGACAATGTGCGTAATTTTTGAGTTGAAGAATTCCGGACATATTGAAACTTCCTGAATTCGATAAAAATTCGTCTGGATTATGATAATTTTTTAAAAATTTTAGAAACCTTTCAAGTTTTTCTGAATGATTAGAAAATTTATGAAATTTTTCAAATTTATCAAAATTATCGATCATCTTCTAAACTTTTAATGTTTTTTCTGGTTACGTAAAACTTTTTTTTATTCGGATTTTCATGTTTAGAAAAATGTGAAAAAAATGATATTCCTAATAATAAAGATTCATTGATAAATTTGTATAATTTTGAATTTCAAGAATTTCAGACATACTGAAAACCTCCGAATTCGATAAAACTTTGTCTTAATTATTATGATTTCATGTAACTTTCGAAAACCTTTAAAGTTTTTCTAATTTTTTTGAAAAAAGTGGAAAACGTAACTATACATATTATGGATAAATTTATGAAATTTTCGAATTTATCATAATCATCGATCATCTTTCAAATTTTAGATTTTTTTCTGATTACGTAGAACTTTTTTTTATTGCTTGAAAATATAAAATTACTATTACATATATTGAACAAAAATATGTTAATGAACATAATTTTTCAAATTCATGATTGTGTTCTAATACTCCGGGAATTGTTGGAATTTAAAAAAATAATAAATAATAACTGAGATTTTGCTATATTTTTCAAAATATTCAAATTCCTGACGTATAAAAAACAATAGAAATTATTCAAAACTTCCTAATTGTGTTTAAAGTTATCCAACTCAATAAGATTCTGTGTAATTTTTTTATACTATCAAAATTCTTCAGATATTTATTAGGAATGGATGAAAATTATCGTGTGTATTTCGAGGAAACATAATAATAAACACATTTTATAAAAAATTTATAGACATATTCTGAAAATTGAAAATTTTTTTAAGTTTTCATAATTGTTAGTAAAATCTTTCGACTGTGACGGTTTTCGATTTTTCAATTATTCAGATTTCTAATCACCATGAAATTTTGAAAAATTTTTAATCTTGTAAATATTTGTCGGACTTATGAAGTTTTTGAAGAAATTCTATAAAATTTTTTATAAAAGTTGTTTTTTTTATAAAAATTTTTTATGTTATTGTCAATATCCAAAACATTATGTCAATTATTCAAAATTTTCCGAATTGTGGAAAAATTCGCCTAACCGATTAAGATTCTTGTAACTTTTTAATACTCTGCAATTTTCCGAATTTTTTATTTGAATAAAAAATTGTTATCATTCATAATTAGAAAAAAAAATTTATCATGAACACAATTAAGAATGTTCTTAAAGTTTTTATAAAGCTCTACGAAGTTTACAAACTTTTTTAAAATTATCGACATTCTTATAAGTTCTAAAAAGTTTTCGAATATTAAAAAATGTGTCGTAAGTTATGAATATTTTGACAGCACCTCAGATATTCCTTAACAATTTAAAAATCTGGTCATGCATATTTAACAAAAAAAACATAAACAGAATTCAAGAAATTGAAAATACGACGAATTTTTCAAATTTCTTTTGAGTATCAACCATTAAATAAAATTTACCAAACTTCTAACATGACACAAGCTAAACTAGACCCCAAGTTTTACAAAAAAATACCTTCAAAGTTTTTTTCCTTTCAAAAACGAAAACAAATTAATCACGTCCATTTCAAAGAATCCTAATAATAATCATCCTCCCTAATAATTGTAATAATAATCGTAGCACATGAAATATCGTGATATGAGAAACAAGATGATTACGAGAAACGGGATGAGCCAGGAAAAAAATGTTGGCGATGATTCGACACATGTTGGAGCTCGCTGGGTATCGTAATGAAGGTGTTATTAAATAGATTGAGATTAATCGTATTGGATAGCGCGTGGAATTTTAATCGTCGACCCGTGATTGTTTATATCTTCAATCCGTTGTAAGGTATATTTCTTCTTGGAAATGATCGTTTGTTATTCAATGAGAAAAGAATCTTGCACTTTTCGTCGAATTGATTGCAAACAGTACAATATTATTGAAAAAATTGCAATAATGTTATAGTAAAGTCGTCACATTGTGTAAATTACAATATGTTCAAAACATTAATATAATATTATAGATTATAAGACTTCAAATATGACATTTTATGTTAAAAGAAAAAACATTGTAAAATAATAATATGGTGTTGCAAAAATACTATATTATTTATCAAAAAGTACGTTTACTATACAGTATTGTAATAATCACAATACTTTTTCCTCGGTGTAAAACGAGACAAAATACACATTGCTGAATACGTTGCGTAGTTGCAAAAAACCAAATCTCCAGAAATTGTAAAAAAGACATTTGCCCCGGAAACACAGCTATTTATCCCCGTCAAAACGAAAAAAAAACGCCCCAAGCTGGGGATTGACCGCGACTTGATTTATTCGTTCGATTAAGCTTTATAAGTAGAGCGGGGGCTTCATCTCAACTGAGCGAGCATTTTATATACTAGACCCTCTCACGCGATCAGCGATGAGTGTTTCTCGATTGTTAAATACGAAGCACGAACGTGATTTACACCGACATGTTTACACATTTCGTCGCATAAACAATTTCAATTAAAACAAGGCGATTCACGAGACGATAGGCACCAACAATAAACTCGCGATTTTTCCGGAAAATCCGGACGCTTTTCCGGCATGCAAATTTTTTTAATGGAGCCCAAGTGTTGACATACCGCTTTTTCACCCCCACCCCCCTTCGACCCAAGATGCCAAGTTTAACGACCGGCGCAGCGTGTTCCCATTAAAATTATGAATAGGAGTATTATACCCTTGTACATTGGATCAATTACGGTAACGTCTCGCTTTATGTCACGCCGATATCGCGGCAATAAACTTACAATCATGATTTCTTTTTATCCGCGAGACAGCGAGGCCTGATAAAATCGTTCGCGCCACGCCGCGATCGATTTATTTTACGACGAGGCTTTTGAGTAACTATAAATCATTTTAATTACGTTATCAGTTGTAATTACATTCGACTGCGTCGCTGCGGAAAATGGGAAAAAAGGGCTTGAGGTATTGGGATTCGTGTTTGGAAAAGCAAGTTGAATTTTGTGGAACGTGATAATTTGTTGTTTAATATTGTGGAAATATGCATAACTCGAAACGTGATTAAAAAAGAAGAATAGGAGTTTTATGATTCAGAACAGTTTTGGGAAATTGGAAAAGTTTTATGTCACTTGTATAATTTATGTCACTTTAAAAAAAGTTAATATAATTTTTATAAATTCTGTTCATATGCCCAACCCTATTTAGATTCTTGTAGAAACTTCATAAAAATTTGTATGAGGTCGATTTCATGAAATTCTTGTAAGAAAAACTTTCATCATGGAATTCAATTTTATATTGAAATTTTTATTGAATAATTTTTTCTTAAATTTGTTTTAGAAGAATTGCTTGCTTTTAAATCAGCTTTTCGAAAACATTTCTTTTTGAATCGTTCAGTTAGTTTCAGTTAATAACTATATTTTCAGAGTTTCCTTTATTCATCATTTTATCGTTAATATTCTTTTATTTTCATATTTTTTTTTACCTTTATAAAATACTTTCTATCACTTCATTCATTATAAATTTATATTTTATGATAATTATAATATATTATTAATAAGTTTGGAACATTAATTATTAAAATTTCACAATTAAAAAAATGCACAGAGCTTAATTACTTTCTAATAAAAAATTTTACATTTTTGATGAAAGTGTCACTGGTTATTTAGAAAAAAATTCATCTTATAAGGTTTTTATAAAATAACGTCAGATTGAAAGAAAATTTGTTTTGAACGAAATTTATAAGGTTGACTTTATGAATTTCTTATAAGAAAAACTTTTCTCATAAAGTGATCTTATGAAGACCTTATAAAAAAGGTTTTTCTTGTAAAATTTTATTTCTCGTAGAGAATTTTATGCTATGAATTTTCTTATAAAATTTGTTTCGTGAAAAATTTCACGTTCAAACCAGTTTTTGGAAAATTACTATAAAGGTTGTTTATGTAGTTTGAATTAGCGACTATATTTTTAGACTTCCCTTTATTCTTCTTTTTTCATGTTAATATTCTTTAAGTGTGGTTTTTTTTATTCTTGAGAATATTTTATAATATCATATTCATCATATAATGATTTTCAATGAAAATAATTCTCTATTATTTAGGAGATTGTAACATTTTTTACAAAAATTCATTAAATTTTAAAAAATGTACAGGGCACATATATTTTCTTACAAAAAATGTGACATAAAAAAAATCTAGCTGGTTTTTATGAGGAAAATTTATTTTAAGAAGTTTTAATGCTTAAGATCACTTTATAATAAATCTTTTCTATCGAGAATTTCTAATTCTTATGAAAATTTCGTCATTTATTATAAAAATCAAATTCACTAGGAAATCATGTTTTCGAATTCCTGTTAAAATCTAAAAAACTCGAAAAATAATAAAAAAAACTATCGAGAATCTCAACTAGTGCAAAAAATAAAGGAAAACAAAGAATACGACGATAAATAATTCTTCAATGAAATATAATAAATAAGTTTAATATTTGATAATTTCAATGAATTGATCACATTGTGTTCATAAACATATTCTTTCAAATTTTCAGAATTTCCTTTATTTTTCGTTTTTAATGTTTGTATTATTTAAGTATCTTCTTTTTAATGATTCATTTTTTCATATTTATTATGTATATTTTCATTTTTGAAAAATAATTTTATATTGTTTGAAAGATTGTCAAATTTATTACAAAAATTCCACAATTTACAAGAAATGTACAGAGCTGAAACATTTCCCTATAAAAAATTTGACATTTTTTTCAAAAGCGTCACTGGTGTCTACGAGAAAAATTTCATCATATAAGGTTTTTATAAAAGTGAGTTATTTTACAAGAAATTTTTTTCATGAGTGATTTCTGACTCTTATAAAAATTTTGTAATTTTTTATAGAAATCGAAATAACTAGAAAATCATGTTTCCGCATTCCTGTTAAAACTCTAAAAAACTCGAAAAGTCATGAAAAAATTGCTAGAATCTCAACTACAGTCTGTCCCAAATTTATAGGGGCACCCAGTTTTTTAGTCAAATTTTTAATGTTTTTCAACCAAACAAATCTTAATTTGCACAAGCTATTCCTAC
>JAPYZL010085283.1:0-15224 GCA_030522825.1 Platygaster orseoliae
AACGAGAAACGCTGGAAAGGTGAAAAATTGAAATTGGTGAAACGAGGAAAGAAAAGAAAATTGGGACAGAAGCATAAATATTTTGGGTGAAACTTAATTCCAAGATTTTTATCGCACAAATTTTGAATGATTAATTATATCTGTCGTAGGCTCTAAAAAAAATTAAACAATCAGTTATTAAAAAATCCTCCTTTCCTATTTATTAAGGATTCAACTTATTCAGGTCGATGAAATTTAACCTGAGAAGTTCGACGAGAACCAAAAAACTTGAATGAAAAAAAAAAGTTGACGAAAACAAAGGTATTCGACAGGAAAGTTGTTGGCCCGCGCTTTTTTCGACGAGCACCGCTTGTTTTGTCGCCGATCAAACATTTTTATCAGCGCGCCGTTTTTTGTTTAGCGTATCTCGCTCGTTTGTAATAACACGTCAATCTCGAAACGAATTGCCCAGAAAACATCCTTCGCGTGCATAAACAAAGGGTGAATACGGGCGCATTGATTGGAAATAGCAAAAAAAAAAAAACTTCCGCTATGCTGTAAAAACTGTAGTCTAGTATCAATTATTTATACTACTCAGATGCTAAGGTTTTAAAAAAATGGAAATTTTTAGGAAAAAAAAATCGAAATGCAATTTTTTTTTATCAACAAACAGTATTAGGAGTTTAAACCTTTCCTGAAATTCTCATATATATCAATAAAAAAAAAAGAAAATGACATAAAAATGTTTTTATGTGAGTTCTCAATGTTAAACGAAATTGAACATTTCTATCTTACTAACTCAAAAATTACAATAGTTCTGTCTTCAGAAAATTTTTTTGTCAAACGAAAATATATGATAAATTGTTTAAACATAGTGATAAAAACATAATAATTAAAATCCATTCAAGTACAGAAAATTTGAAAAACTTTGAACTTTGCATCCAATTCTAGGAATGTAGAAAGAAAATTCATAAAAATAACAGAAACTTTTTGTGATCATACAAACTTCAGTGAACTACTGGAAATATTTAAATTCTACGAAATTTGAAAAATAAAACTGCAAAATTTAAATTCTATTAAAATTTCAATTATGAAGCATTGAGTTCCAATTAAGTAACAATATAAATCTATGAAAATACTAAAAAACGCAATGAAATTTTTGTAATACTTTTTAAACAAATACAAAAATATAAAGTATCTTTGATTCATTAAATATTTGTATAAATGGAATTTTTGAAAAATCTGTGAAACTACTAAAAATCGATGTCGAAAGTTGAGTTCTAGAACTTACTTTGGGAATTTCAAAAGTACTAAAAAATTATGGAATCTATATAAAAAATATATAATTATGCTCAAAAAGTATTATAACTTTTATTGAAATTCGGAAAATCTTGAATTCTATAGCATATATTTTCAAAAAAATTATATATAATTCTGTAGAAATAATTTTTATAACTGTACAATAATAAAATTCAATAATTCTTGTTGTAAGATGCATACAAATATGTAAATATAATAAATAAAAAGTATAGTATTTAATAAAATCATTGTTCTAATTGTATACATATAATTTAAAAAAAGAAAAAACATACAAAATACTGGAAATCTATAAAGATACCAGAAAATTATAAAAAGTTAATTAGTAACATACAGTAGAAAAATTTTAAATGTAATACTAAAAATCATTATACTTTTTTATAAAATCTTTCATAGTATTAAATATTTTTCGATCCTCAATTCCTGGAGCATTATATGTCAAATAATTGAATAAACATACATATTTTTTTATAAAATCCTACAAGTTTTTACTTATTCAACTAATTATGTATGTAATGAATAGTTATGAATATATACAATAACGTATATACAGGGTGTCCCAAAGTCAGCAATTAATATTTTGGGGGCTTATAGTTTGTGAAATTCTAAGACAATTTTTCCTTTGCCATTTTTCACAAAACTCATGCATATTTTTCTCAGTAAAAAAGTCCTTAACATTTTTTCAAAAAACTCAAAATCAAAAAAGATATTCGAGTTTGAAATCTGAGAAATCTGATTGGTTGAAACTTTCAACTCGAATATCTTTTTTGATTTCAAGTTTTGTGAAAAGTGGCAAAGGACTTTTCAACTCAGAAAAATATGGGAAAAATTTCAATAAATTTTGGTCAAATTTTGGTCCGTGGTTTTTATCCCCACTCCTCATAAGAAGGCGTTTATTGGTTAAATTTCACTCATATATCTTCCTTGATTTTGAGTTTTATGAAAAATGGCAAATGAAAAATTGTCTTAGAATTTCACAAACTATAGGCCCCCAAAATATTAATTGCTGACTTTGGGACACCCTGTATTTCATTATTTTAAATAAAACTCAATTACATGCTGAAAAATCATGAAAAGTACGAAAAGTTCAACGACCAAAATCTAATTCAATCACATTGAATACCATCACGAAAAATTAACACTAAAAATCCGGACTCTAAAAGTTCAAAAACTTCCTAATCCCGAAAAAATCAAAAAAACATCATACAGATGTTTTCAAAAAGCAAAAAAAAATTTCCAAAATATCCTGTCTTTCGTCAAAATTCACTTCCAAATTGACTACCATGAAAAAGTCATCGTCGTAATTTCTCGATCATCAAAAACGAGAGCTTTTGCGTTGTCACGACTATTTCGTTCGAATAAACAGGTTTCGCTCGCATCAATCGCGAAAATAATAACAGTTATGATTCACTACACTGAAAGAATGACGCGGATACTGCGGCGAATATTGCTTGGCAATCTGTCATACGGCGATGTCAAGGTTTATTCCGTGCCAAACGCGACGACGCGGGCGCGCATAAAGAACCCTGAAAATAGATCGCGGAGCTTCATAATCGTCAGATTCGCGAATTCAAATTGCCGAAAACTTCTACACAAACAATTTGTCAAGCTTCGACGAAAAATAAAGGAAATTCGAAATTTCTCACGAAATGATAAAAAAATCGAGTAACCCCGTTTGATAACTTGGGAGATTTATAATTATTTGAAGCATTCTGATAAGCCAGTGATTTCGATAAGGGAAAAATTGTACCGTTAATCAATTTATCCAATTTATATAAATCAGAAAATGAGTCATTAAACCAAGCGATTTCCTATGATTTCCTATCTGCTAAATAGCAATTTTAATCGCGTTTATGTCCTTATTTCCACTGACCCCTGTGATCGAGCTCCAACATTTTTGTCTCTGACGATTTCTCGTTTAGAAATAAGGAAATCTACATTTTCCTTCTAATGAATGTGAAAATGATTAATGATAAGCGTTAATTATCGCAGAGATATCACTCGGTGCTGCATGTGAATTTGTTAAAATATGCGGAAAATTGTAAAAAAGCGAGTTGAGTTTCTTCGAGTTTGCTTTTTTTCACTTTGAATTGCAAGGTAACGGTGTGACATGTATCGGAGAAAAAGTATGCATAGTTTTTAATAACAAAGTTGTTTTATGGATACTTTCAAAAAATTCTTAAGTGTGTCATTCCGGGGAATGAGAATTGATTTTTAAGAAATTATCAAAATCTCTAATAACTTTTTTCTGTGTCCTCAACAATATTTGCACAAATAGCCTCAAAACACTGATTTCCTCATAGTTTTTTTTTAAGAATAATGAATTTTCCTAATCCTTCAAGATGTCAATCATTTTCAAATTATTCACTAATTGAATTGTCAACTATTTTCAGAACCAACCAAAGTTTTGGTTCATGTCATCACATTCTTAGCTCTAAGAACCAAAAAAACTTTGATTAAGACTATTGTTTTTAATCCAACTTTCACCTTAAAACTCATGACAATTTCTAAATGTATCCTGGAAAAAACGAGTTCAATAATTTAAAAAACTGCTCAGTTGCAGTACCTAAATTACTGATTTCCTACAGGACCAACCAAAATTTCGTGTAGATAATAAATTATTTTGGATTGTTTATTGCAATAAACTTAAATTTGCACTGTGATTAAGCACTAAAACCAATCAAGAATTTTATGACAATAACCAAAACCAAATTTCGAAGTTGCAGCAACCAAAATCTTAATTCATCCCATCTAATTTTTGACTGATACTAAATTAGTAGACAAAGTCAACTGCACATTGAAAAACAAACTTGCTTGGCTCAAATAAAAACTCAGTCGTTTTTAATTGATTAGCCTAAGTAAGTTTTTAGTTTGAACGAGCCAATTTTTATTGTACTGTAAAATATTCTTGATTTGGGCAAACAAATTCAAGTTAACAGGAACGTAAATTTTATTGAATGAAATAAAGTTTGTTTGTCTTCTAAAAATTGAATTAAGTAGACAAAATTGGTTTTTCAGTGTAGCACTGCTACCAATATCAGGTCAGTCGAAAATTTAATGACTCTAACCAAAATATCAGTTTCTGAATTGAAAAAAATCTCTTTTTACTGAAACCTGAACCATTTATATCCTGTCAACACTCTCTGAATTCGAAACAGTGAATTTTAATGAAGTTGATATTAATAGACGAACAGTTATTTCTTCTGATACACACTGTATAGAATTGATCGCCTCAACCAGTTAAATCTACTGATTCGTTAGTTATTTTTTACAGTTTCACTAGTGTTGACCTTACAAGAAATATAATTCTTCTAAGAAATTTCTGATTGTTATAAAAATTTTGCCTTTTATCAATAAGTCCGAAAGGACTTTGCGTCGCTTTAAAAAAATAATTGTTGAGGGTTGTTGAGGGTTGAGGGTTTCGTCGAATTCGTTTTTTTAAGGTTTTACATTATTTATAGTAAATCCCAGAAAAAAATTTTCGTGTGATTTTCCCAGGTTGTAAACTTTATAAACATGAGAATTCCACGGAGAAAAAAAGTTTGGTTACAGAAACCATTGATTTAGTAATATATGAACTAACTAAAGTTTTGGGTACTACAACCAAAACTTTGGTTATGACAACCAAAACTTCTGTTATGGCAACTAATGCTCAATTTTTATGACTGATACTAAGGTTGCAATAACCAATTATTTGGTTATCATACCTGAAGTTTTGGTTGTACGACCCAAAACTGTGGTGGCCATTATCCTGGTTCTTTTCTCTCCTCTCACTCCCAAAAAAACCCAAATTTTCTTTAGAAAAATCCCTCACAATCCTCTAATCCTCCTAAAAACTATTTTCTTCACTCACGACTCACCAGGAGTAGTGGCTCCAGCGGCCCGAACCCGCCAGATCCGGTCAAGACAATCAAGACCCAAGTCACTGCTCCATCCAAACCTTCGCACCACACCACCATATCACACCCAAACCATATCCTCCCTTCCCCTCACGCTTTTCACGCTACCACAACGGAAAAAATCGACTTTCGCGCCCGTCTACAAAATTCAATGCTTTTCCGCACAACCCGCGAATTTATTTTCCAAGTTGAACCGGAATGAAAACGCACACAACCTTGCGCCACGGCAGCACGTGCCGAACTGACAAGTTTTCGGCCACAGCGGCGCCCCCCCGCCCCTCGGCCGCCCCCCAACCAAGAGCCGCGTCCGCCCCCACCCCAAACGGCCTCGATGGTCTTCGCGCTCTCTCTTTCGCGCGGTGCCGCCCCCCGTCCCCCTCTTAGGGGCAGGAACCGCGCGGCCCCCACCCCGCTTGGCCTCCCACCCCCGGGCTCCCTCCACCTACGTCTCGCGGATTTTATTCCGTTCTTCTCTCGTTCTCTCTCTCTCCTGTATCGAGGGTTCCACTTTCCTTTGGGGGATCTACTTTTTTATGTTTCTGGTTCTTTTTTCTTGTCACTCGCTGTCCGTCTTCGTCATGTGACAATGGTTTTTTCTGGGTGATCGATTTGAGTTGCGGTTTTTTAAGAGGTTGGGGTAATTTTAAAATTTTTGATTAGTTACTGATGTTTTGACCAGTTTTCAAGTAGTTATGTGTTGAATATAGTGGAGTTATAGTATTTAAGTAGGCTTTTTTCAATTAACTATAATTATTTTCGAATGGAGAAATAGTCTGATATTAATTTTAACAGTATAAGTTATTGCAGCTTTGACTATACTGGAAAAAACAATTTGGTTGACTTAAATAAATTTTTAGTTTGTACAGGCAAGCTCAAATTAGCAGAATTGTGAGTTTTTTAAGATGAAAAAAATTCTTTGGAGTCTGATTGAATTTTCATTGATTAAAATGGATCAACGTTTGTTTGAGCTTACCATATAAATTTTGTATTATTGAAACTTTAGTCAAAACTTTCGGAATTAAAAAAAATATATTTTCAACTCATTGGGATTTTTCCATGATTTTTTAATACTTTGTGAGTTTTTCAGTTTTTTTTATTGAAAAAAAGGAAATCAATCGAATTTCATTTACGTATATGATAATAATAAATAATGACCTACGAAATTGTGAGACTATTTTTAAAAATGTTACACATTTTGAAAATTTAAAATTTTGCATAATTTCCAGAATTTTCGAATTTTCAAACATAATATAAACTTATTTAAATTTTTATACACTTCATCAAAAACTTTTCAACTAATTCAGGTTTTTCGTATTATTCGTAAAATGATCATATTTTTCAAGATTTTAATCTAAAAAGTAATAAAAAGTGAAACATATAATTTTTAAAACAATCATAAGTCACAAAATTAACATTCAATGTTTTAAAATCTCGAGTCCATTATACTTTCAATGTTTAAAAAATTACATAAAAGCATTTGTAAAAAAAATTAGCAGAAACTTTACAGATTGTGTAGAAATTCTACTGACTGACTTAGATTCTAATAATTTTTTTCTACTTACGAGTTTTTCTATTTCATTATGGAAATAAAAATATTGTCATGATTATTTAAAAAAAATGTGATTATCAAAGGTAAAGACAAAAGAAAGTTACGAGAATGTATTTTTGTTTTTTTTTTTTTGCAAATTCCATTTTATCTTCTTTGTAAATCTGGTTTCCAAGCAAAATTATTCATTTTCCCAGAATCTTCAAATTTTCAAGTTTTTTTCCTTTTCTCGGTTATGCTTGCACATTTTCATTTTTTTTTTTTTTTTGTTTTAATTACAGAAACCTTAATTTATGTCTTTTAGCTCACTACATTTCAAATAAATTTTTTTTTTAGTCTCAATTTTCTGAACTTCATTTACTCTGTCAACACACTAGAAAAATTCAAACAACTTTTGAAATACCTGAATTTTCTTG
The DNA here is from genome assembly GCA_030522825.1 of Platygaster orseoliae. Classification (NCBI taxonomy): domain Eukaryota; kingdom Metazoa; phylum Arthropoda; class Insecta; order Hymenoptera; family Platygastridae; genus Platygaster; species Platygaster orseoliae. The sequence continues at coordinate 7,158 of JAPYZL010085283.1, forward strand.
TAGAATCTTTTTTTTCTAGCAATTTTGCGCAAAATTTCAAATTACAATCGTCATAATTATTACTATTCAAACAATCCAAGATTTAAGAGTTATAAAATTAGAAACCAAATTATATGCTTAATTTTATTTTTAATCACTGACCGTTTTTTTAAATTTATTTTGTCTTCACCTCTGATAATCATAATTGTTTTTAAATATGCATAGCAATTTTTTTTTATTTTCGTAATAAAATAGTAAGACTCAAAAATTTAATGAAATTCTAGAAAATCTAAATAAGTTGACTAAATTCCTATAAAATGTAGCAAGTCTTTGCTAATATTTACTACTGTTGAAATTATCAAATTTTTCAAACTTCAAAAACATGATATAGATTTTGGAAATTTCCAAGAAAAATGTTCATTAATTTTGTAAATTGTAATTACTTTCAAATACATATGAATCAAATTTTTTTTCTGTTTTTAGATTGAAATCTTGCAAACTATAAACTTTCTATGAATTATTCGAAAAATCTGAAAGTTTGAAGAATTCTAAAATTTTTAAAAGGTTTTATTACGCGTATAATCTGAAAAATTCAAATTTTGGAAGATTTTGCATAATTTCATAAAACTTTTTTAAATGTGTAGCTTTTTTAAAAAGCAATTTTTTTTCATCATATTCCTTTGGAATATTTTTAATAGAGTTTCCTCATATTTAAATTACTATTCAATATCTCATATCAGTCCGGTTTGAATTAATTTATGTCACGAAATAAGCTAATTTTTATTCGTCAAAATATGACCTCCATGAACAAAGAAATTTTGCTATTGTAAATAGCCAAAGCTGCAATATCTTATACGGTCAATCTTAAATTAGTTCAACAGTCGAGAAAATAGATTAATTATCACGTGAAATCTAATTATAGTTATACTTTAATTATAGTTGAAAAAATATGTATACTAATAATGTAATAAAATAATATATGCAATAAATAAATTTATATATCGAATAATTATAGTTGGTTAAAAAATTACAGTTTGAATTTAAGAGACTGTTTCCAATATTTTTTCATATTGTAAGATACGCAAAAAATCATCTCTAAATAACTTCCCAAATTTCAGCAGTCTTCGAAACCCTTCAAATCAAACTCCAACTCTCGCCTAAACATCCTTTCGCTCAAAACTCACCTGCAACATAAAAAACAGTCTTGATCAAAACGTTATCCCGCAGAATCCTACTCTCTGAGTTTTCGGAAACCCGTAAAAATATGTTACTTTTATGATTTACAAGCTCTCGGTTTCCCTGGACGCGTTTCGGGGCCCGGGAAAATGAGGATTTTGTGTCGCTCATAAATGGGCGCCGCGTCTTTGTTCGCCGCGATAAATAAATTTCGGGCCGCTCCTCCGGATGTTTGTGGCTTGGGAGCCGGCAACGTTTGTGACGTGAAAAAAACGCGATACGATTCCTCGTCGCGTCACTAAATATTTGAGGAGTGACATAAAACTGTACGTTTCCGCCATAAATTACGGTCCTCGGAATATTTTAACCCGGGCATAAATCAATCTTCGTGGATCCAATCTGGAATTTATCACGGGCGATACTGCGAGATCTTCCACATATCTGTCGGGTTTTCGAATATTTTTTTTCAATCGCTGCCGTCATCGATATTTCATGGGCCAACTTTTGGACCAAGTTTTATTTCAGAGAGGAATAAGTTGAATGTTTTTTGTAAAATTGTCATGGTAATTTTTGATTGATTCGGGTTTGGGAATATATATGGTCTTGAGGATGTTGGAAAGTGACTTGTCAGTTGAATTTTCGGATGTTTTGGGAAAAAAAAATTTTATATGAGTGAATCAGGAATTTTTTTTATTTTTAGATTTGTTATTTGTTATATAAAAAAAAAATTTTATCACTAGAAATTATTGACCTTTTTTTTTGAGAAATTTAAGGACACTCAAAATTTCGGGGGGGGGCGTCTGGACCCCCAGCCCACCCCCCGGATCCGTCCCTGGAGTGAATAGTTGTACTTTTTCGATAAAAATTTATTGTTTATTTACAAACTAATAGGTTTTACATCTATTTATACAAAAATTGGGTAATGGTGATAATTGGCAATAGTCATGAAGATACATATTTTTTTTCTTGTTTAAATGGAACTTAAGTGTTATTAAAAATAAAGCTATATAAGCTGAAATGATTCTTTTATTATTATTGAAATGTTATTTATGAATATATGAAAAATATATATATTTGTGAAAATAAAAAACCAAAATATACGTAAACTAATGAAAGTATGTATAAACGGAATAATTTTTGTTTTATATTTATTTATTTATTTTATTTGTACGTTTTATTTCCAAAATTTTAGTGAATAATTGAATGTTGTCTATAGAAATTATTTATCTATCCACAAATTTACAGGTTGTGAGCCTATTTATACAAAAGTTAGGAAAAAATAATAGTGAAAAAATCAATGATGAACAATAATAAATAAAAGTCATTAAGATTCAGCATTTTCGAATATTATTTGAACGAAGCTCCAATGTTAATTATAAAAAGACTATTAGAACCGAAATGGTTTACCAATTATTAGTAATGTAATCGAATTTGAAAAGAAAAAGTTTCTTTAAAAAATCGAAATTGTATTGCAGGAATAATTTTTTGTTTCACACATGTAAAAATTGAATTACGAAATACATTTAAAGATTTTTTTGGAAGTTTTGTAAGTCTATTGGTTTTCAATTTTACAGGCATGATTATTTTTTATTTTTTTGTGTCAAGAGTAATATGCTTAGAGTTATAGAAAAATTGTTCTCAAAAGTGGTTCTAATTTGAAAACTCGAGTTTCTGGTTTCGTGTTGAAAATTCCAAGGTTTTGGAATCATTCAATAAATTTTTCAACAAGGAAATGTAGAACTAAAATTCCAAAATGTATAAACTTACAATATTTTTCTAAATTTTCTTTGTTGTAACTAATTACTGTATGTTCATTAGAAATATAAATACTGAACTATGAAGTCATAAATAAATGTTACACAATAAGATCTGTTTAAATTTTTTTAATTTATAAAATAGTTAAACGTATTTTGCAACTTTTTATAATGACGTCATCGTGTATTTTTGACAAATTCTTATAAGTTTGTAATGAATTCAATTTGAAGAACTTTGCAAGTTCCAAAACGAAGCATTTGGTTTCTATTTTAACCTACATTTAAAAAATCTTGAAAATTTTTAGTTTCAATTCTATTTTTCATATTAAAAATTTTCCCATAATTTTTCGAAGGTATCATGTTACTTCAATATTTATATAACTTGGAGGATTTTTAAATATTGATATAGATTTTTATACAGATTTCTAGAGTTGAATGCCTTGGGAATGAACATTGTAGAATATTAAATATTTTTAATTTTTCTTCTAACTTACATCCACACAGATTCTTAGTATTTTTCAGAATCATAATATTTTATATTCTATGCTTTTCATAAAATTTCGTATCATTTTTCGAAATTTTTATATTATTGTATAGATGTCGAAAATTTAATGCTATAAGTAGGTATTAAAAGTTTTTACAGTTTCGTGCATTTTAATTGATGTTTTGCAAAATATAATATATTAATCAAATTTTGAAAAATTTTACGTTCCATCAATTTTTTCAGTACTCGCACAATAGAAATAGTTTTCTGATATGTAAATTACAATACACTTTGGTATTGTAATTTAATAAAATAAATTAATAGTAAAAATAATAGTAAAATAAATTTAATTAAATTCATATTTAAATTCAATAATCTAAAATATTTAAAATATAAATAATCATGTAATTTTAAGATCGAGATTTCGTGATAGATCGCCCTCACGTCTCGCAAGATGGAGGACTTTCAGGACTCACATGGACGCTCGCGCGACACGGACAAAAGTATCTCGAAGAGGGAATGGTGCTGTACCAAAACGCAGTAACTCATTCGGAACGAAGCGAAACTCAAATGCGAATCGAAGGCGAAAAACGCGAAATGGCGCGCTGACGTAGTGCCCTTAGTGACGACGTGAGCTCGTCGAGTGGCGCTGGGTCTTCGCCCTAAGAACCCCCTCCCCCAACCCCTCCCCCAACCCCTCCCCAATCCTCCTCCCCCCACCTTACCACCCGGGCATTAAGAGTTCGGTAATAAATCTCGTTGAAAAAACACGCTCGCGCTCTCTTTTCTTCGGTCCATCCCGTCAGCGTCGTACATCTGTGCCCTCTGCGAGAATCGCTCTTACATCTCTGTTTCCTCTGCCCCACGCCCTTTTTTTCTTACCTCACCCCTCGCGTTATCGCGTTTTATTGTCGAGTTTTTTCGCCCCGAGTCGAGTTTTATGTTTTTCCAACGATTTTCGGAGTATTTCGGGATTGAATGGAGGAGGTTTTTCGCAAGATTTTCCAGGATTTGAGGGTTAGAGCAAACAATCTCAAATCAGGAGCATATGTCATAAATCGAGAATAATTCCCCTAAATTATCATATATCTTCTTAATTCAAGACCCGCTTTGATTTTGTTGCGTTTTTAATATTTTAATTTTAAGACGTGTTTTCATTTTTGGCATCTTCATTTTTTGAAGTATCACTTAGTTGGGTATGACAGACCTTACCAAGACATAATTGTCATTCATTCTCAAAAGTAAAACTTATTTTAAGATATTACAAAATTAATGCACAACTTGATATTTAAATACTATCTTAAACTAAGGCCATTTTCAAGCATACAATCTTAAATCACGAGGACATGTCTTAAATCAAAAATAATTTCCCTGAATTATGATAAATCTTCCTAATTCAAGACGTGCCTAAAATAAGACCCAATTTCGAGGGTAAGAAACACACAATGAAATTTCTGGACGTCCATACTGTATACATTTTCGGCATTGGTTAACGAACAAATTGTCGAAGGTAAAAAAATGTTTAGTGAGAAGGCGAAATGAGCAGGGAGAGCTTGGATGGTTACATTCTATGGGATCAGGGAGCCTGATAGCGTGCCGAAGTCGAAGCGTAGGGCAATAAATCCATTTTTCGAGAAGGGTCGGCGGGGACGGAGCGAGCTGGGTCTGATTAGCAGCCTGACTCGGCCGTGCAGGATGACAGCAGTGAGTTATAATATTGCCCATCCATCTATTTATCTACTGCATCGCTCTTACCGACCTGCCCCTCAGTTTGCCTACCGCTCCTCGCCTACAAACTTGTCCAACAACGACGCTCTCCCTCAAACCATTACCCTCCTTTGTACTGTTTTTGGCAATGATGACGAGGTTTCATTTTAATGTAAACTAGGCGATTTTACTGTTTTTGTGAGCGAAAATAAGTATTTCATCGTGATTAAACAGGGTTTTTAGAGAATTTACAGGAATTTGTCACCTAAATATTAGGGGTTAAGGCAGAGGAGGGTTTTTCATTAAAAAATTAAGAGAAAAAATTATGAATTTCAGAAGAATGAAAATACAAACAAAATAAAAAGAATATATAAAAATTTTGTCAACGGTGATAAGAGTGAAATATTTTATGCAAATGATAATAGATGATGAAAAATCGTGAGAATTAACGGAAATTCATAATTCTCGATTTATCTGTTACTCGAATATAACATCAGATGTGACTTCAAAAAAAAAAAATTTTTTTTTATTCTTAGCTAGAGAAAAGTAGAAAGTAAAAAAAATTAGTAAGTGAATAATAAATAATGACTAAAATCAACGAAATTTCAAAAAATCATAGAAACTTTTGAACTTTGCTGCATTAAACTCTTAAAATCTATATAAATATTCATTAAAATACCAGAAAATGTTTCCAATCATGAAAAAACTGAAAAAACACTAAGACTAATAAAAGTCAATAATAGTAGTGTTTCATAAAAAATTTTCACAAACAATTAAGCTCTGTGAAACTCCAATTTATGAAGCATCACATTCTAAAAAACGATAACAGCAATCTAAGGAAATACTTAAACCTATAAAAAAAAAACCAGAAAACCCTACAAAAACGTAGTGACACAAAAAAAATTTTGAAACACGAAAAATCTTTAAATTATGTATATTCACGAAAATATGATTTTCAAATAAATCTATGAAAATACAGAAAATCTATTTGAATTTGAATTATACAGCAAAAAGTTCTAAAAAAAGTACAAAAGAATTTACAAAAATATAAGAAATCTATATGAACAACTCAATAATCCTTTAAAATTTTAAAAATACTGGAAAGTTCATGAAATACTTAACACCTATCACCCCATTAAAAAATTAGAAAAAAATTCTATCGAGATTCAATTGTATAACATTCAATTTCGGAGGAATGTAGTAAAAAATTTATACAATTGTATATATACTAAAAAAAAACAGCAAATTAATTGTTTGATTTGAAAATAAATTAAAACAGTCAAAATCGTATACATTCTTGTTTCTATAAAATCGAATTTCGAAAATTATAGCCATAGAAATATTAGAAATCTCCAAAAGTACGAGAAAACACTATGAAATATTAGGAACTTCGCAAAGATACAGCAAATAGTTGAAATACTTAAAATTTAAGTTAGCACAGTACACACCGAGAGGAACAGTCTAATTTAAGGTTTTTCCGATGGATCTACATTATTTACCATTTTACAGGGACGGATCCAGGGGGGTTGTTTAGTGGGTCAAGACCCCCTTCCCCCGCAATTTTGAGTATCTTTATATTTCTCAAAAAAAAAAGGTCAATAATTTCCGGTGATCAAATGTTTCCTTGTATAACAAATGACAAATCTAAAAATAAAAAAAAGGTCATCAATTTTTTATTTCCGACAAATATCTCAAAAAAAAAGGTCATCAAGTTCAAAATTCTAAACCCCCCCCCCCCCTTCACACCGAAATAATTTTCTGGATTCGTCCCTGCTTAAAATCGTTTGGACAACTATAAAGTTATGCAAAGAAATACTAAAAATTTTTAAAATACTAGTAAATAGCACAAAAGTTCATAAACAACAAGCAATACTCGGAAACTTTATCAATAATAGAATATCTGAAATCTACAAAAAAAATTTTAATCATAGAAATTTTCATTCTTCATCAGAAAACTATAAGAAATCTCAAATTATACAGGGAAATTCTCAAAGTTGTATAAATTTCGAAAAAACCTAAAAAATACCAAGTTGCAAAATAAAAAAAAAATAATAATAAAATTTCGGTGAGTTAAAAATCATGAAAATCGATTTCCATTTTATTACTATACTTTTATATATGAAAAATGTGTGACTCTGAACTTCAAATATTAAATAACTTTAAAGTCCCAAACTTTGAAAAAATGTAAAATCACACAGGTAACATATTTTTAAAAAACCTCAAAAAATTAGTAATCGTCTTATTAAGTACCGCGCAACTCAACGTACTCGCGATAAATAATTGTGCAAAAAAGGAGACGCCGAAGCCTAGAAACTGCCTCAATGTGGAATTTACATTCGCAGCTCTCTCATTCGATTCTTTCACACCCTATTTTTCAGCCGACGCTCCATTGTGCTCTCTCGCAAGGGGAAGTTTCCGAAACTGGACACTTTTACTTTCACGCGTTTCGCGTGCCTTGATTTATTCGTCTTTGTTGGGTCCGAGATAATTATCGAAGCGTGAATTTTCACACTGGCATTGTCTCGCGCAATGGAAAAACGCAACGTTTCTCCATTTTACAAATTGAAGCAACACAGTGATAACGAAACAATTAGGTTTTTGGCGAGAGATATTGTTAATGAGTGTCAATATAAAAAACTTTAGTAAATTTTTTTGTGATACAATCAAAAAATAGATATTTATGCTACAAGGGAGAAAAAAGATGATTCCAATGAGTGCAAAGTTTGGACACGAGCGAAGCGAGTGCGCAATTGCACAAGTTGGAATCATCCTTTTTGTCTCGTGAGGCATACAATATTTTTCCCCATGCATGTGTAAAAGTGGCCACTTCATTTTTATGGAACGCAGGAACGAAATCCTCTTTTTGGAATACTTGGAAATCAGCGGGAGTTATCAATAAAATCCTAGGGAAATATTCATAAATCCCGGATCACAGGGAAGAAAGTTGCCTGATCCGTGATTAATGAA
>JAPYZL010085336.1:0-29696 GCA_030522825.1 Platygaster orseoliae
TACTTATGGGATTCAAATAAAATTTTGCATGTTTTATGTTGACATATAGCAGAACTATCTTGCAAAGTTTCAAAGAAATATCACTACCGGTGTTGAATATATGAGCGTTCTAAAAGTGCTATTTTCAGGAATTGAAATACAAAAACTCGAACGATCGCCATCTTAAAACCACTGTAGATATTGATTTAAAACTACGAAGTTTTATTCTACTTAAGACATATAAGTAACATGCCGAAACTCATTTGAATTCAGTAAGTATAAGTACAAATTTCGCAACTTCAAAAAACGTCAATTTTTACAGAAGTGGTCTTAAACTTATGCAGGGTAGTGTACATAAAAACGAATTATCGGAGATACAAAAATCAAACTGCCCTATTCCCATAGTTATTGAAAGCAAAAAGGGAACCTCACTAGGCAGTGTCAGAACTTGTGCTGATTTTTGTATCTCCGATAATTCGTTTTTATGTAATTTACAGTGAGGTTTGATTTACAATATGACGAGAATTGCAAGATTTGATATATACCTCAAATACATATGGAGATTTTGTTACTGAACTTGGTAGAATGACTTTAGGACTAGTGTATTTTTTTCCTGAAGAGGGTCTTATAAAAGACCGAAAGCTTGAAAAAGAAGAAAATTGGTGGATTTAATTATTTATACCCCAATCGATAAAATTTGGCTCTAATTGATCGTTTTTGGAATAATCATAAACTAATTGATCGTTTTTGGAATAATCATAAAATGAAAGAAATGGAGCGATATAAAAATAATTATTTAACTGTCTTTTTTTATTTGGTTTAAACTGATTTTACATCGAAATTTGATGAAATTGAAATTTCTATTTTTAACGTTAAAAGGCATTATACGAATTTAGAATTATGTACCTTCATTTGAATATTTATTATTATTGAAAAGATGTAAAAAGCAACTGCATGTTATTAATTGTAAATTATACTATGAAATTATATTTTATAAATTTTATTTCATAATTTATCATAATTATCTTTTTTCATAACGATCATAAAAAAAATTATTTTTAAAATAAAACAATAAATTCAATAATAAAATAAAGAAATTCATCAATCAAATTTAAACATTTTCTAATAAATATTATTGATAATATCTTCTAAATTATTATTATAAATTAATATTTTCGTATTTGTCGTTTATTTAGGGTTCGTTCGTGGCTGCTTTCGCCTCAACAAACTTAGGAGATGTTTCACCAAATACAAGAGGTCCAAAATGTGAATTTTCCGGTAAAAATTGCTCGGTTCATTACACATGTTCGGGAGCGAAAGAAAGGTGCTTCGCTTCAGGACCAGGCGAGGACATGTTCGAGAGTACAAAAATCATCGCTGACAAGTTGCTGGCTGGTGCTTGGGTGAGTGAATTTTTCGCAACTTTTACGAATCGACATGCATGAAAAACGATTTTCACGTATTCAACTTTGTTGGGAAACGAAAGAAACTTATTCATTCCTTATGCGAGGTATGGAACTCTGTTACAGAGTTGGAATTGTACCTGAATTTCTAGCACTGGCGTCTTTTTATTCTATAGGTTTATATTGTGAATGTTAAAAGGTTTTCCTTACTCTTTTTATACATTTTTTTAGATGTTTTTTTTTATTTTATATTTATTTACTACTTTTACATTTTCTGCTATTATTATTATTTCTGTTATATTATATTATTAAACATTAAAACACAAAAAATATCAAGTAACACTCGAGTTTATTCAAAAATAAAATGCTACAAATGGTTCATCGGAACAAAACAAAAACGGTTAAAAAATTACATAATGCTCGTTAAAATCATCAGCCACAATCATCCTTTGTCACTGACAAAAAATTGTATTCGAGGTAGACGTGGTAATGATTTTTCTTTTTCGGCACTGAAATCATTGCGACATCTTGTCGTGGTTTAGCGCCAAATCGTGATTTCAAGTTTTCATCAACAACAAATCTCTTATAATGACTTTGGTAGAACGAGTTTTGGTTCGATGATTCGATTTAGTAGATGATCGAATTGTCGTAAGGATAGTGATGGGGGCCAACAAGAGCTGGGGCCACGTATTTCGCGACTGGTGCCGGGTGTACGGCCTTGCCAATTTTTTTTACGACCGCGTTGAAACCGTGGTGAGGATCCGCTACGTACTCAACGACGCGAATTGTTCCATCCGGTTCGTTAAGACTGAAATTAATCGTTAATTAGTCATTACAGAATTAAAATACATTGTCAGAAGTAATCGTCATTTTTCCAAACTTAAAAAGTATATTTTCTTACATGGAGAGGAATGCTTGGTTACAGCAAGTATTCATTTAGTAAAATATGGACCTACCAAAGTTTTAGCCATCACAACCAAAGTTATGGTTATAAGAACCAAAGTTTTTAAAAAAACTACTAAAATGAAATTTGTATAACGAAAAATATAGTTGAAAAGAGCAAAACTTTGGTTATCGTACCCAAAACTTTGGTTGGTCTATATTTTATTCAATGATTTGGTTGCTGCAACTAAACATTTCTTTCTGTGTATTATAGCAAGTTTTTCGTAACTGAATGGAAATATTTCCAAAACGTTTACATTTTTTTACACGTAGTGAAATATGTAACCTAACCTATCCTATACACCCACAACTTAACCTAACACTACTTAGGCACTTTTTTAGACATTTCAGACATTATTAGGTACTTTGAGACACTTTTTTGACATTTTTAGATACTACTTAGACACTTTTTAGACACTCAGACACTTCCAAAAAATTGATGACCTTTTTGTTGCAGCGATTTTTTGATTTTATAAAACTTGTTAATCGCCATACAAAAATTTTGCAATGTTTTGAAAATTTTTCTAAGTCTCATAACTTTTAAAAATTTTTAACTCAGAAACTATTCATAATTTCTGAATTTCGACTACAATTGTTTCTTTGAATTCAAAAATCTATCGAAAATGACAATAAAAAAATTCTGGATTTTTTTGAAATTTTCAAGTTCGAAATAATTTTCAAAAATTCATAACATAAAAAGTTGCTTACATGCTTTGAGAAAGCATTTTGATTGACTCAAACAAATGTTCGATCGTTATTTGACCAATCAAATATTTGGTTTGCGTAAATAAATTTTCAGTCCAGATAAATAAATTTTTTTGACTGTAAATTATTTTTAATTAAGACTTTCGAATTCAAGTTAGCGAAAGCGTAAATTTTGTTGACTGATACGAAATCTCTAAGCGTCTAGTATAATTTGTTAGTCCGAACTAAAAATTTGTTTAAGCCAACCAAATTAGTTTTTCAGTGTGTATTTGAATATTCTTAAAAATTCTTTTGAAAATCGTACCTGTAAGATCCTTTTACAACGTCACCGTCACGTTCTTCATGTTGACTTTTTACATCCCCTGTATGAGGATCGTTGACACCATAATTGAAGGCGTACTTAGGGTATGCCTAAAAAAAAAGTTAATTAATCAATCTTAAAAATTCGATAGAAGACAATTTATAAATTCTGCAATTTCAAAGCTATTATTTCTGTGTTGCAAATTTGCTCATAGTCCAATAAAGCTAGACTGAAAGAAAAATCTAGTACTTTTTACTGAAAAATATAGTAATGGGGGATCGAGATAAAATGTAGTAAATTTTACTGTATACAGTAGTTTATTATTCAAAATATTCGTATTGTTATCATTGGTATATAGTATAGTTATTGTAGCTGTACATTCTATTTAAACTCATATATGTGAAAAAATGTAGAAATTATAACCATGTAAGGTAATTTCATATATCTTGTATATTGAGAACTGTTACTTACTAAAGTAAAAAATACAATATGTTTAGCATTTTTCACTATATATCAGCTTATAATTGCCATATCTGACGTTTTACTATAGAGCATGGTAAAAATAAATATATTTATGGCTAAATGTAACTATAATATATAAAAAATGAAAAACATATTATAGGTTTTTCTAGAGTAGACTAATTTTTCGAATATTTATAATACAAACTACTATATTTTTTTCTCAGTTTAGTGTCCCAAGAATGAATAAAATGTTTAAATTCCTATTTCTATGTTTTTTTTTCATATTTTTGTATCAATCATTCATATTTGTTGAACGTCATCATTTACTGTTCATGTAACCGATGATTTCTTATAAAAAAATTTTTTGTTGTGACGAAACCATAATGATTTCAAAATTCCGATTCCAAAAGGTCTAAAAAATTTCGGTATGTTTTTTGAAATATAAAAAAAAGTTGAACTTACAATTAAAAAAATGCAATAAGATATCCAAGAATCCTCCAAATAAAAATAATTAGTGTCATGATAGCGTGCTGTAATAAAGTATAAAAAATAAATACTTGATAAACTTATTTAAAAAAAGTTATAGAACTTCTCTAACTTTAACTTAACATTTAAATCCATTAAACCTCACAATAAGTTTTAATACTTATATAAAATCCTTACAACTTACTTATTTTTTTCGTATGTAAATTGAGGTTGGTTTCTTTAAATATGAAATCAAATGTGTACGATTTTATATTTTATTATAAAGATATTATGTGAGTAAACAAATTTATCGTGAGATAATAAGGGGTCTGAATAATAATTACACAATTACTACAACGTAAATTTGGTTACCTGATGAGTGCCCAATATAAGTTTGAAAACTTAAAGCAGAACACAGAAAATAAGTTTGTAATTTTTTTATCTGCAAGGGACCGAGGAATCATGAAAATAATGAAAAATATAAATGAAGCCTAATATTTTAAATAAAAAAAAATGTTTTGAAACTCAACATCGAGAGAAACGTTCATTTACAGTAAATATACTGCCGAAATTTGAACTTTTCAACAAAATTTATTAACATGTAAGAAATTTTCTATCTACGAACTACTCTAGTAAGTTGTTCAAATAATAGAAAATTTCGATTGCAATAATTCATAGATTTCTTTGGAATTTAGAATATTGTGCAGTAAAATGCTGATTATTTCGATAAAATTGATTTTTTCCAATACAATTGATTTTTAAAAATAAAAATAATAATAAAGTATAAGAAATAAAAATAATAATTAAAATTGAGTTAAGATTACTAAAATCGATTTTAATAATAAAATTGATTTTTTCTGATAAAATTAATTTTCCGAGAAAATTGATTTACTTCGATGAAATAGATTTTTTGATAAAATAGATTTTTTTTCGATAAAATTGATTTTTTGATATAATTTTTTTTTTTCGATGAAATTGATTTTTTGATAAAATTGATTTTTGTTGATAAAATTGATTTATCGATAAAATTCTTTTTTTGATAAAATTGATTTTTTGATAAAATCAATTTTTTTCGATAAATCCGATTTTTTGATAAAATTGATTTTATTCGATAAAATTGATTTTATTCAATAAAATTGATTTTATTCGATAAAATTAATTTTTCGATAAAATCGATTATTTGATACAATTGTTTTTTTTTTTCGATTAAATTGATTTTTTGATAACAATGGCTTCTTTGACCAAAAACTACATTTATTTGCTTTTATCAAAATATGAGATTTGTTAATTATAAACGAATCTTATTTGATAATAATAAACGTTTCTCTCAGCAAATAAAAGCATGAACAATGTCGGGAGTCAAAAAAAGACTCACGTAATAATCGTGTCCATCATCGTGACTGTGTTCGACCCCATCGTAAACATTGTGCAAAGTCCCGTAAACGACTTTTGAGATTGGTGCGATTATTGGATGGTGATAACCAGCGTGCGCGTACCCTTCATTAGCACCACTGTAAGCGCCGGGGTGTCCGTATTCTGGACCGTATAAAACCGCGTTGCAAACAGCAACAATCGCTGCAAAAGCTGCTACCTGAAATTTTTCAAGAAATGAAATTGATTACATGCACTAAATAATTATAAAAATGTTTTCAATATTAACACAGGAATCTAATTATCATTTGTAATTGATGAACCTGAATATAAATTTCGTTTATTGTTTGCTGTTGTAAATGCAGTTGACAATTTGCATAAATGTGACAATTATTAAATATTTAATTTCAATACATTATGATCAATTCAGATTAGTTTTTTTGAAATTCATTCGTCATGGCAAAGTTTTTTTATTTCGTCCTATCAAATTTAGTGAATTTTGTGGTAATCATCCAATTTTCTTTTAGCAATGGGAAATTTTTATAAAAATAATTTTTGTAACCACGATTTCGTATTCATTCAAAATATCAAATTTGAACGAACTTTATTAGTTTATCGACATTTTTTGTTGTTGTTGAAGTTGAAACTTATAAAGAATAAAAAAAATTCTGTGGAATCATTCATTTTGTTTGAAGTTTACGTAAGAGATCCGATCAAAATCAGGAACTTTCTGATATTTGGAAGTTTGTGAATTTTTCTCATGTTTTTTTTCTGGAGCAACGAGATCGTTTTTGCACAGTTACAGTATTGTTGCTGTGGAGCAACGCATTTCGCCATATCCTTTCACCCGTTACGCATCTACGGCATTCAAATTTTAACGTTTTCCGACGGCGTGTATTGCTTCTGACAAGGACTATAAACTTGTCTCGTTACTCATACGTGACTGCATTGTTTAAGGATTAAAAATATCATGATAACATTCTAACATGACATTTTTTTCGGATATCTTGCAATTTCAGGAACTTTTCATTCATTGTCTGAATGTTTTTTGCTGGAAAATACTATTCAGTTCATCTTGTTCGAAGCAATATTTATAGTTATTTTTCAGTTTTTTTTGCATTAACCTTCAAAAATATTTCACTTTCGTAACAAACAGTACAATAAATATAAGAAATTAATATAGTATAAATTATATATTACAATGCATGAATGTTTTCTGCAAATTATAAAATTAAGAAATTTTTTTCTTTCTTGAAATAAATAAATAATAGAGTAATAAAAAGTCTTTCAAAATTGTTTTTTAGAATGTTTCTTAATGCTAAAGTTTTTTAACAATTAGTCTGAAAATCTCAACAAAAAACTTTTTTTAGTACATCAAGAATCCTGCAGTAAGTATAATACAGAAAATTTTATTAGCTATTCGTAGAAAGTAAATTGTTGATAGCTGTTCATCTATATTTTTCAAAATTCCAACGAAACTTGAAAAGTAATTGAATTTTTTGAGAATTTTTTTTAACTATTTTTTTGAAAAAACTTCACGGAATTTTTTAGATTTTTCTCGACATTATACTGCAAAATTCTCAAGATATTTTTAAAACCTCTTCAATCTGTATGAAAATAAATAATTAAAAAAATAATCGTGTGGAATAGTTGACGATAATTTTGGGCTTGAAAGCAATCAAAAATTGTTTTTAATTTTAACTAATATTTTATACACTTCATAACTTATTTTTCTTCTATTCCAGAAAATCGTTAGTTGAAAATTAAAAAATACTTTCAAAAATATAAAACGTTTAGCTTTATGAAATTTGTAGCTTTGTTCAAATACTTTTAGTAATTTTTAGAAAATACATGAAATTCTCACATTTTTTAATGGACTTGAAAAACCATTATAATTTTCAAAGTTTTCTATTGTGATTCGTAAAAAATTTTGTTTTTGTCTATGGAACAATTAATTCATTTTTTTCAATTTCGGAAAGTATTGCTAAAGATTACAATAATTTTCTTTGCCAAAATAATGAAAAAGTAAAAATTTTTTATTTTATTAAAATCGATTGATCCTCATAATAATAATCAATTTATCAAAACTTGTAAAAGATCTGTAACAAATACTTTGCAATTATTTAACTAATAACATTGTCTTAAATAAGTCAAAATTATGAAAATTAATCTACAATTTGGTGAAATTTTTTATAATTAAGTTTACTCTCTGAAAAAACTTTAAAAAAAAATTACATACTTTTATTGCAAAATATTACGAAAATTCACTAAACACGTTTTTTACAATTATTATTTTAACCGCAATGAAAGTTTTATTTATCCATACGTCAACTTCAGCTTCGTACTTTCTATAGAAAATTATTATCACTCTTCATTAACATATTGATTTTTCAGTTTTTGCGTTTGCAGTTCAGTCAGTTAATTGCTACTACTAAATTCCCCTAATGAGTGACTTGAATTGCGGTTCTCTGTGTACTCTACGAACATTTAATTGGACTTTCAATTAAGGGAACATGTGATTGAAATGCAATAGCACGTTTGTCGATACAATGGACAACAATAACAGCACGTTGTATAGAATAATTACGACCACAAGCTTTAATTGCACGTTCGTGTAATATTGATGTCTTGCAAAAAAATAGTGTTATGTTTTGACTTGAATTTTCACTGACACATTTGGTTTATATTTTTGAGTTTGGTACTAGCAACATTTTATTCGTGTAACGAAATTGTTCATGCTTTATTCAGATAAATAATAAATTTTTTTATTAGAGCAATCTATTCTTGTGAATTTAGACTTTTTCTATGCAATGAAAGTTTGATTTTGCATTTTAAATTTGAAAACTTCAAAATAAGTGTGCACTATTTTTAGGCATAAAAATTAATTTTTAACCTTACAATTTTATTGTTTTTTCGTTGAGTGAAAATAAGGTAATTTATTTCTCAAAATAAAAGTTTTATTTAAAAAAAATTGTATTTTAAGAAAACTCTTTCATTTTTCAGTTGTAATAATGCATTTCGAAGATAAAACTTTGTACAATATCATAATTTATCTCTGAAAACTTCGTTACTTACAAATCAATAAATAAAATGAATTTTTTACCTTTTTATATTATTTGAAAAATCAGGTTTTAGAGTCATACTAAAAATATTTAAGATTGTTTTAAAAGTAGAAGGTTGAATAAGTTTTAAAAAATATACATATTTTATTCCTTATAAGAAAAATTTTTTAAAGAATAACAATAAGTTATTTTTTTCCATTCTAATCCACTTATTATTAATTGAAAAAAAATTTTCTTGCAATAAAAAAATCCAGTTCAAATTATTTTTCACATTCATTTACTGCAAATTTTGCAATAAAAACCACACATCTGAAATCGTTCATAATACACTCAACATGATTCTTTAAAATAATTGACAAAGAATATAGGACGTAAATGAATTATTATCAAAAGTCGAAAACTCGCACTTTTTGGATTTTTTTATACTGTAAAAATCTATACGCCCGAAAACACAACGAAATACGTGAAAAAACACTTTAAATAATACGTTTTAATTGTTAAAATAATATTGCGCGAAACAGAGTGAGCGGAACTCGAAACGCACAACCGGAAACCACGACGCGCTACTCGTACCTTGAAGATCATGATTGTCTCGTGAAGGAACGTGAACTATTAACGACAGCGTGTACTCGGTCGCTTTTATAGTGACTTAAGGTGTAGGCATAGTTACCCTGGTATGTCAGAGCGCCATTGTGCAATTCAAGGTCTCGTTCTACACTTTTTTACAGCTTCCCTGTCAATGAAACCTCTCCAAGCATCGCCCCAAATCGTGAATTTCGTTTATGCTAATTGAAAATAGTATCAATAACGACAGAACTTTCCGACCAGCAGTGTTTGGCTAGCTATACTTTATTTTCAAGAAGGCTATATAGTTTCAGATTTTTTTTTTAATGAAAAAAGTCGAGGTTGCAAAAAAGAGTCAGTGAAGTTTGGTAGTCGATCTGGGTAAAATAAACATGTGTTTTGAAACAATTTGATTTTATGAAGGAATGTTGAGAGTTTTTTTTCAGTTTGCAGTATATATTGAAAGTTGTTGGAAAATTTTATATTTGTTATTGACAAAATACACTCTGAATTTCAATATGATAAAAGAAAATGTGCAAGTACTTGATTTCGTAAATTCGGAATATCGGTTTTTGTTTTTTTTTTAAACGAGAATATTTACAATTTTTTTAAATTTTATTTCAAGTTACTTAATTTATATCATACAATATATAACTTATCATGAAATGCATTTTATTTTTAAAGTGACTTGAATTCGGAAAAATCACAGGAAATTATACCGTTTCCAGAAAATAACTTCAACATTTTGAACATACATATTGTGTAAGTAATATCAAAATATAGGTACATAAAAGAAATCTTCCAAATCCAAAATTTGAAATCAAATAATTATAACATTTTATATTATACAAATTGTGGTAAGGAATTTCGTAAAGTTACCAATTATTGGTATATGTCATTACATTAAAAAGATTTGTAATAATTCGATTACTTCATCAAAAATCAGTGATTTATAAATATTATACAATTTCATTATTTTATTATAAAACAGTGAAGCACACATATATTCCTTTGTTCCATACTGTCGGAATTTACTGCAATTATGAGCAGGTATGACAGAAAACATTTTTAATAATACATTTTTTCTGAAACAACAAGGCATGTCTTTTATAACTCTTCCTGGCTTTCTCACTTCTGAATTGCCTTACTTTTTTCCAATTACAAAATTTTCATGTAACGTAACATGAAAAACAATGTTGTTTTAATTCTTCATACGCAAATAATAAATTCAAACTTGAATAATAAATAATGAATAATAATAATCAAATAATTATTATTATTGATCAAATAATGTTTATTATTGTTATCATTCTGACAGTGACGAAAATTATAAAAATAAAAATCATCATATTGAAAAATAAATAAGTTCAAAATGAAATTTAAAATTTTATAGAAGCGCATAGAAAATTAAAAGGATTTTCGAAATTTTTCTCAAATATTCAATCGATCAAGATATAGTAGGGTTTATTATTTGTTTGTGTTTGTCTCCATGTTTCAATTAAGCCAACATCTAAAACCGAAATTTTGTTAAAAAATCCAACTGAATAAACAGTTAGAATTTCATTAGATTTATATTTATGAATTTCTAATAAAATTGAACGCAGATTTCAGACTGAATCTCTCACATGAAAAAAAAGTAAAATTTAATTTGACATACAATATTGAAATTTTCTAGATAATACTAAAAATCTAGCAAATAGTTCAATAATGAAAAGTGGGATCATAATTACTTCTTCATGCAAAATTCATTAATCTTGTCAAAATTTTTTCAACTATTCTAATATTATATTCCAAAATTGTGCAAAGTTGAGATAATAATTAAAATCATAAAATTAAGACTTATATTGTGATTCTTTTAATATAATGTTCGTATATTTGTTCACATCATTTTGACATTTTAATAATTTTTTTTATGAAGTTTTTGAAATTATAAATGTCATAATTCATCATTATTCTAGAAACATTAACGAATATTGTAAAAAATCTCATTAACCACAGTTTTTTTAAGATTAGTGAAAAGGTAAACCTGGAGGCTGGTAAAAAAGTGTAATTAACAAAAAAAAAAAAAAAAAAAAAAATATTTTTAAAAAAAAAAAATCAGTAATATAAACAAATATGCACTTATTATTGAAATTGAGTTCAACAATTACATTTTACATGATAATTTTGAATAACATTTAGATTGCAGGAAAAAAACTATTCTCATATTATATCTCAACATTTTGGATAGTTGAGGTTGTAACTGAAATAATTAACACTTATATTGTGATTCATTGAATATATTGTTCGTATATTTGTTTACATCATTTTGTCATTTCAATATTTTTTTGATGACGTTTTTGCAATCATAAATTCGATGATTTATGATTATTCTAGTAACATTAACAAATATTGTAAGAAATCATTATTAATAGTTTTTCAAAGATCACTGAAAACACAAACCTGGAGGCTGATTAAAAAGTTCAGTTTACAAATAAAAAACGATTTTTTTTATATAAGATACAAAATCGGATAAATGAACGAATTTGCACTCATTCTTGAAATTATTTTAGACGATTACATTGTAAATGACAATTTTTTATAATATTTAGATTGCGAAAAAAAAAATATTTTTATATTATATCCCAATATTGTGCATATAGTTGAGATAAAAATTGAAATAATTAACACTTATATTGTAATTCATTCAATATAATGTTTGAATGTTTGTTCACATCATTTTGACATTTGAAATTTTTTTTTGATGAAGTTTTCGGAATCATTGATATGTTAATTCATCATCACTCTAGAAACATTAACGAATATTATAAAAAAACATTATCAATAGTTTTTAAAGATTAGTGAAAACGTGAAGCTGAAGACTGATGAAAAAGTTTAATTTACCAATAGAAAACGATATTTTTAAACATGATACAAAATCGGAAAAATGAAAAAATTCGCACTAATTTTTAAAATAATGTCTAACAATTAGATTGTGAATGACAATTTTTGATAACATTTAGATTTCATTAAAAAAATTATTCTATTGTTGATTATGAAACTATATAATCAACAAAACTTAAAGTGTCAACAAATAATAATAGTAATATGAAATTCATAAAAATAAATAAAAATAAAATTTTCATCTTTTATATTTTATTCTAATTTTTAGATTAATTTTGAATATTATTACTATATATTTATAAAAATAAGATGATTATTATAAAAATTACAATATAATTTTTACGAAATCTAAATTTCCATTATTATGTCATCTATGGATACTAATTCTGTTTCAATTTCATAGAAAGTAAGTCTAACTTGGACCAAAAATCCTTGACCGTCAAGGCTGCATTTCTAAAAAATTTATATTTATATTGAAAATATAACTACGTCTCAGTCACAGAAAATTTCAAGGCATTTTTGTAAAAATATCTTATTTTCTAATTTATGGAGACTTTCGTTTTTAATAGACAGTTTTATTCGTTAACCTCTCCTAAATTTTATGTACACAGATTTTATTGAAGGACGTATAATTATTATGGTAACTGTATATTTGTATTTTTGAAAAAGTAAAAGAAAAAAAGTAAAAAATATAACGATATGACAAAAATAACAGCATAATGTAGTTCAAGTTCTAAAATTAATATAATTGAATACTAAAATCTTTTTTTTTATACTCATAACATACAAATTTCAAGTCGATAATTATTCGATAATTTCACAATCATAATTTTGTTGAAAACAATTTTAAATCTACAATATCCATAATCACCGTCCTTCAACTTCCTCGTGGAACAAATTCTTACGAAAAACTAAAAAAACATACGAAAAACACGCCACTCATGTGACTTTCTACAAAAACCGCCGCTTTCTTTAAACACGCAATGCCATTTTTTCTGCATTACACTCTAGTTTCTGTCTTTCGCAATGTCCATTTTTTTCCGCAACCGCGCAATAATGCGTAACGAGGCGCTTTTAACAATCATTCGCGTTATGTTTTTGTGGGGAAGAAGAAGCCCGCCATTGACCGCCCGGGAAAATTCCTTGGAGGCTTTTTTCAGCACTGTAAAATAAATGCAAGGTGTGGTCATGAAACGTTTTTTTGATGGCATAACTTGGGCATTTACGACGTCGCGAAAGACAAAAGAAAATTGAGGAATGAGTGTCAAGGAGTTGGCGATCTTGTTGAAGGAGTAAGCGCGGTGTTTTGTAAGTGACAAGAAAAGCCATCGATATCACTCGTCGCGCTTGATTTTCCACATTTTTCGGTGCTTTCACTAATTGTAAGAGCTACCTTGAGGGTTGTTGGCGAAATTCCGACAAGACATTGTAAAGAAAGAATTTGTTCGTTAAAGTTTATCCTGGTAATGCGATGAAGTTCTATGAATTTTATCATCAATTTGCCAATGATCAATAATGACTTTTCATCCGAAGACTTTAGTAATTATCCAATTTATTCTTTTCGACTGGAGTAATAATTTGTACCTAGTAAAAATAGGAAAAAGTATTGATTTTAAATAATACAAAAATGAATTTTTCAAAATGATGCATACAAATAATAACTATAACAAAAGAAGTAAAAATTATCATAAATGTACTCATTGAAATTTCTGGAAAAAAAAAACAAATTCTTTCATGTTGGTTCTTATGATTTCGAAATTTTTGATCTTACTGACTCAAGAATAACAAAAAACGTAGTTCCAGAAAATTTTTACGTAGATAAAATTAAAATTTTAAGTTTTTTGCTAGGATAACGTAGACAGTATAAATTGGAAAATCGTTCTTAATCAGTGATTAATGGAAAAAAATTAGAATAAATAAATAAAATAGTAAAAATTTCAAAATCTCCAGAGCTTGGAGTATTTGATTTTGAAAAACTTTGATAGAAATCTATAGAAATACTATTGATTTATAAAAATACAAGAAAACATTACTATGAATCGAAAAAAAAATTGAAAATACTTAAGCTTAAGAAATCTATCAAAATACTGACAATCTATAAAAATAGCAAAATTTTTCAATGTTTTATAAATACTAAAACAGAAATACAATAAATAATATAAATTTATTGATACTGAAAAATTGTATTAAATTTTAACTTTTGAATTTATAAAGCTTTCAAATCTATTGTATACAATTTTGGGAATTTAAACGGAAAACCATAAAAATACTATATATTTCTTTTTATAATTGTATGTACTACACAAAAATAAAATACTAAAAAAAAGAATGGAAATTTATGTAATGCGTTACTGTTTATTAAAAAATTTTTCAATATTATAATAATCCTTGAAAAATTCAATACATACTATAATATCAAATTCAAAGCGATTTTTAGAAATAAAACTAGAATTCTATGAAAATTCTATGAAATACAGCAAAATTTGATAGAAATCATACAATAAGAAAGTTCTGAAAATTTCTGAAATCTATGTAGTTTCAATAATCTCAAAAGTCTATAAAAATATTTAAATTTATATAATGAGGTACTGTTCACAAAAAAACTATCCACTATTATAACAATCGTTGAAATAGTCAATACATACACTAACATCAAATTCTGCAAATCCATAAACTGATTTATAAAAATGCTAAAAATCGATAAAAATTTTGAGAAATACAGCAGAGTTTGATAAAAAACATACGGTATAAAAATTATGAAAATTTCTCAAATCTATGTAGTTTCAATAATCTCCAAAGTCTATAAAAATATTAAAATTTATATGATTAGTTCCCATTTACTAAAAAATTATTCACTATTATTATAATCGTTAAAATATCCAATACCAACTATAATATTAAATTCTATAAATCTGTAAAGCGATTTATAGAAATACTAGAAATCTATAAAAATTCCAAGAAATACAACAAGATTTGATAGAAAACATACAATATGAAAATTCTGAAAATTTTTCAAATCCATGTAGTTTTAATAATCTCAAGAGTCTACCAAAATATTTAAATTTATTTAATGAGTTACTGTTTATTAAAAAATTATTCACTATTATTATAATCGCTTAAATATTCAATACATACTATGATATTCAATTCAACAAATCTATAAAGTGGTTTATAGAAATACAAGCAATCTATAAACATTTGAGGAAATACAACAGAATTTGATAGAAAACATGGAATACGAAAATTCTGAAAATTTCTGAAATCTAAGTAGTTTTGATAATCTCAAGAGTCTATAAAAACATTTAAATTTATATCATGATTTACTGTTTACTAAAAAATTATTCACAATTATTATAATCGTTAAAATATCTAATACCAACTATAAT
Source organism: Platygaster orseoliae (assembly GCA_030522825.1). Lineage (NCBI taxonomy): Eukaryota > Metazoa > Arthropoda > Insecta > Hymenoptera > Platygastridae > Platygaster > Platygaster orseoliae. The sequence continues at coordinate 15,524 of JAPYZL010085336.1, forward strand.
AATAAATTCTACAAATCTATAAAGCGATTTATAGAAGTACTAGAAATCCATAAAAATTCCAAGAAATACAACAGAACTTGATAGAAAACATACAATACGAAAATTCTGACAACTTTTGAAATCAATGTTGTTTTAATTATCTCAAGAGTTTATAAAAATATTCAAATTTACTTAATGAGTTACTGTTTATTAAAAAATTATTCACTATTATTATAATCGTTTAAATATTCAATGCATACTATGATGTTAAATTCTACAAATCTATAAAGTGATTTCAAGAAATACTAGAAATCTATAAACATTTGAGAAAATACACAGAATATGATAGAGAAAAATATAATACGAAAATTCTGAAAATTTTTCAAATTCATGTAGTTTGAATTATCTCAAAAGTCTATAAAAATATTTTAATTTATATATTGAGTTACTGTTTACTAAAAAAGTTATTCACTATTATTATAATCGTTGAAATATTCAATACATAATAATATCAAATTCTACAAATCTATTAAGCGATTCATAGAAATACTGAAAATCTATCAAAATTTTAAAAAATAAAGCATTATTTGATAAAAAACATACAATATGAAAATTCTCAAAATTTCTGAAATCTACGTGGTTTTCATATTCTCAAAAGTTCATATAAATATTTAAATTTGTATAATGAGTTACTTTGTACTCAAAATTATTCACTATTATTATAATCGTTGAAATATTCAATACCTACTATAATATCGAAATTTGCAAATCTAAAAAGCGATTTATAAAAATACTAGAAATAAATGAAAATTTGAGGAAATATACAGCATAATTTGATAGAAAACAATACAATACGAAAATTCTGAAAATTTCTCAAATCAATGTAGTTTTAATAATGTCAAAAGTCTATAAAAATATAAAATTGTATATAATGAGTTACTGTTTACTAACAAATTATTAGCTATTATTATAATCGTCGAAATATTCAATACATACTATGATATCAAATTCTTCAAATCTATACAGTGACTAATAGAAATACTAAAAATCTAGAAAATTTTTTGAAAATGTAGCAGAATTTGATAGAAAACATACGATACAAAAATTCTGAAAATTTCTGAAATTTATGTAGTTTTAATAATATGAAACGTCTTTAAAAATATTTGAATCTTTCATACCTATAATTTCTAGAGCATCGAATTATAGAAATAAGCAATATTGAAATCCATTGCAATATCACAAAAACTTCAATGTTTATAAATATATTGAAGAATTTACATGAAATATATAAATAGTATTTTAAAAATAATCTAATCCATTGTAATTTGAAAATCGCAAGAATCGAATTCCATTATATGAAAAATTTATATGAAAATGTGCAACTATGCATTCCGAAAGTTGTTTAACTTTCAAATCCCGAAATTTGAAAAATTGAAAAATCGTACTCCCATGAATAAATCTTCAACGATTGAAAAATATACATAGAGAGGAATTTTTGGTTACAGCAACTACTATTTATTTAGTAAAATATGAGCCCACCAAAGTTTTAGGTAACACAACCAAAACTTTAGGTTTAATAACCAATAGTTGGTTATTGCAACCTAAGTATCAGTTATACAAATTTAACATTAGTTCCTATAACACAAGTTTTAATTGTCATAACCAAATTTTTGGTTGTACTACCCAAAACTTTGGTGGGTGCATATTTTATTAAACCAATGGTTACTGTAACCGAACTATTTTTCTCAGTCTCAAATTCCAAAGAAAATATATCATATATTCTCGAAAAAGCTCTTCCCGAAAATTTTTTCGGCCCACCCTTCTGACTTACATGACTGCCTGTCACACTATAAGAAAACCAATAACAACACAATATATTTTCCGAGAAACGCAGTTCATCATTTTTTAGACGATACAGTTTTCTGCGAGTCAATGAATTACCGCGTTTTTCTCACGACTGTTGCAACAGCTCCCATTGTTCCGTCGCTGACGAGTTGAATCGACGTTTTTGTCGTTTATCAACAATAATTATTAAAAAGAGCAATTGCTACGCGAGCGAAAAGCCCGGCTTTGCTTAGATGAGAAAATTCCGCGGGTGCATTGCTTATGGAAACGTGCCGATCGCCTTGACGTAAAGGATGAACAACACGGTAAAATGTCGTCGACAATTATCCGGAACGTCGTTAAATAAATAAGTTATCTTGCATGCATAAAAAATAATAAGAAAAGCTTCAGTGGGTATTGAGAGCAAAAGATTTATATCGGGATGAATGTAATTTCTAATTGCAAGACATAAAAATTCAAGGAGCGAGTATTCTGAGGAATCGTTTTTTTGGAAAAAATGAAAAACGGTCATATTTTGTAATGTTGATGAAAAATCTTACTGAAAAATATTTTTAAAATTTTTTCACAAATCTTGATATAACTTTATAACTTACATTGAATAAAACCAACACTTAAACATGACGAAAACTTTATTCTTCAAGTAAACGTTAATCTTTCGAAAATTTTGTTTCATTCCAACTACGTAAATTGAGATCATAAATAACGAATTGAATTGAGACTCGACAAAGTAAACTGTGATATAATCTGACAATGATGTGAATTCCTGGCGGTTTTGTTTCTCTTGGTGTTTCAAGTAGTTTGCAACTTTATTACGTATGCAATAGGAATATCCATTTTTCCCCTTTGGGTAAGAAATGCACCAGAATGTCGCGTTGTTCTCATTTTTGAATGTGCGTTTCTGCCTGTTTATTATGGAACGCGGTTAGATTACGTGCGTATTTATTATTCAAAACATAGAAATTCATGTTGTATTGCAATTTGTTGCATGAAAGATGCTTCATTTTATTCATGTCTTACGATTTCTCAATCAGTGAACTTTCGTTTGCTTGTAATAGTTTATGAATATTTTATTAGAAATGAATGCATCACTTCGAATTTCCAGGATTTGCAACCACTACACTGTTAAAAATGTCATTAATTTCAATGAACATTCATGTATGGTATTTACATTAAAAATAATAAACATGTGTATTGAACTCAAACTAATTAACTTAACTATTAATTTCAATTAACGCATATTAAAACCTGTCAGTTGTACATCAAAATTAATAGACTTGTATATATGTACATTGTATAATGTATATTGTTTATTGCATATTGTATATTGTATATTGTACAAAAAATTCCATTGACTAGTCAATTAAAACTCAAGAGCGTTTATTAATCTTCATCAACTTTGTATATTAGTTTTCACATGCGTTAATGTAAAAAACTTCCAAGACAAGTTTATTTAAATTATTACTAAAATTTCTCACAATGTAGAGTAAAATCAAGAAATTTTTAACGAACTGTATATGATTTTGTAATTCTTTCTCTATATGAGTATTTTCTTCTTACTCTAATTATTGAATAAGTCAAAATGAAAAATTAGAGAGTTAAAGAGTATACGTTTCTGTATAAAAAAATTTCAGTTTGCTAATAAAAGCTGAACCCGAAATAAACAAAAAATTTTATTTTATATTTCAATCTTTTAAAATACTAGTTGATTATATATATTCAACGACACAAAACACGTGAAAAATTTTATTTATAAAGTCGACTGAAAGTAAAAAAAAAAAGTAGATAATGTTTCAATCAGCATTTTCACGTAGATCACGTTAATAACACAGAATCAATTCCATTTTTAAGACATTTCATACACTAAGACCGAAGATAATTTTTTTACGAAGATAAACATCACACACGCGACCGATTGATTTGGTAAGTCAAATAGTCAAAGGTAATTACTTCTCAAAGTTGCACAGCTCGTGCAAGTTTCCAAACTACTGTAACTAAACAGAACTGTATCTTCGGGAAGAGTTACATATCAGAACATGGAATAGTTAGAGATAGTTCGAAATGTCTGACACATATATATTTGATACCAGTTTGACTTAAATAGAGACTTAACATTATTTCTCCTTTTCTAAAGGTGTTTCACATTAAAAAACGGTATCCGGACAATTCCCACATTCATTTTGCCGCTGGACATTGTTCCGCAAAATTTAGCAAATAAAAAAACCTTCGTTCTACTAAAATCCCATTATATTTCCATTTCAAACATCATTGCAAATCTATTATGCAATGCGAATTATTACTTTTTTGTATAAAATTTTTATATACTTAACTTTTTTTTAATTTTTAATAACTTGTAATAAGCTATCTATAAAATTTCCCTGTATACATTAAAAGTTTACTTATTTATTCTTGCAAAACTTGTATTTTTTTCTCTTCTTGTTCAGTGATCTTGAATATTCCATCTTCAAATTTTTTCAAAACATAAAAATTTAAAATAATTAATATTGATTTTGAAATGACAAAAATATATATATTTCTATAACAAATCAGTAGCATCATTTTCTGAAATTTCGCAAATCAGTTTTATGTTCCTTCCTCTCAGAAGTTCAGTATTTTCGTTTAAATTCTGTATTGTAACAAAAATTACGAATTCGCCATCTGTTACTGAACCAAAATATGAATTTTTTTTTCTTCTCTTCCAAATTTACAACAAATGAATCTCTCAATATCTGAAAAAATCACAATTTATCAATACTTTTCACTAATTGAAATATTAAGAAATTACAATAGATAAAAACAGAATAAGGAAGCTAAATAGAAGTAAAGAAGAAAATTAGTAGGCTGTATCTTTATAATTTAATGATGAAGACAAAAGAAATATATCGTGTTTATAACTGAAGATGGATCAAATTTTCTCCTAAATTACGTGTTTTTCATTTCAATGACTTAATTTAAAAAAATATTTTTATATGATAAAATAAAGGGTGATACATTTTTTTCATAATAAAGTGTTGAAAAATAATAATTAATTATTAATGTTTATCAATAGAAGATTATCCTTGTTTCATTGGCTCCTGGTGATCGATAAGAATTTGATTTCTAAATAATAATTGAGGAGCGTTTTGGACAAAAAAATAAAATAATTCAAAAAGAAAAACATGAATAAGTAAATGTAATGTATCAATTCATTTCAATTTTTTTTTGTAGAAAATTACATACTCAGAAAAATCGATAAGGAATATATTTCCACAAGTTTTTCCAAATCTGATTTCCCTACTTACGTTTTTTCAGAAACTATTTTCTAAAAAACAGTTACTCCTGAAAAAGTTAATCAACTCTCATTTTCCAAATTATATTTTCCTTATCACATTTTCCTGGCAATAATTTTTCCTGAAAAAAATAGTAACTACTCTCGTTTTCCAGATAAAAGTGTAAAAAACAATTGACCTTATTACATTTTAAGAAATATTCCGTGGACTCAGTTGCTTTGCAAAACTTTAAAAAACGTTCATTTTCGGTTTCGACTTCAAAATAATCAAAACTGTTTTTACCTTCTTTTAATTTTTATGAATTTTTTGAATTTTCGACGTTTATTATATTTTGTTTCGAAATAATTTTTTGTACTCGAGCTTTTACTGCCAATACCGCACATTTAAATTTCCTGCGCTGCGAGATAGTTCAGCTGAACGCCGCTAGATACTCCGCGGTAGGGCGCTTCTCGAATTCAAAATTTAGTGAAGAGAGGTTAAGATATCCACGAACTGAGCTACAGTTGTTGACAGTTGTCGAATTTCCACAGACAGTACCATTTGTGCGGTACTCTACGAATGGAAATTCGGCCATCCCCAAAGAGATGCCATGTTATTATTTTTGTGTGAGTACGTCTTGCAGTGTGAAATGTCAAACTTCTCACGTTCGCTGTAATTGATCGTGTTTATGTTATGTTCTTCTTTGGCTATATATTTGCTCAGAATGACAGAATGACTCCCAGCGTTCCCAGATTATAACGTAAAAAGCGCCAGAAACAAGGACAAGCTTACGTCTGCTTCGACGCTGGAAAGGGACAAAAAACCGCCGTCTGGCAACGCTGGTGACTCCCCCCTCCCCCCCCAAATGATTCCTTTGTTCAGAACTTCAGAAACTTTTTCCCTTTGTTCTCGTATTTTCGAAATAGCCAATCCTTTTAACTGTGTTTATGCATTTTATGGTACAGGAGTTAAGTTACGAGACGAAGCCGAGGTGGTCAAATCTAGAAAATCTAGAGTTTTTAATCAAATGTCACATTCGTACTTAGCTAATAATTTACAATGCCTGTCTAATTATTAAACGGCACATTGTGATAACGTTCACATTAAATTTTTCATTCTAAATTTATATAAATTCACGTACTACATTGTGTTTATGTTATGTTCGTTATCTTTGTAATAACTTTTCAAAAATGAATTTTCAAAATTGATCGTTTTTACATAACGTTCCTGCCATTTATCATTGAGTTAAACCATAATCTGGTATATTGTCAATCACAGTCAATTTGGTCGTATAACGACAAGATTAAAACGCAATGCACATGTTTCCTTTTTTGTTAACATAGGAAAATTTCCTTAAAATTAATTAACTATTTCTATGTCCATCCATTTTTCTTCTTCGAGAACTGGTAACAGATACGTCAACATTATTATTGCTCCCATGGTGAATAAGCAACGTCTTTCTTCCCAACAATGTGTTTCAATAAATTATCGTACATATTTTCAAAAAAACCAATTCTAAATCGTTAGAAGTGTGGTTTGCAAAAATGCGTATTTAAATGGTACATGAGTTAAGTTACGTTTTAAAACTGATTGTGAGGAGGATCGAAGAAAAAAACTTCCAGAGAGTTCTTCATTAAATATATGTCTCATTCTCTGGAAATAATTTACGTTTGAATAATTCACGCTTGAATGATACATTGTGATTACGATGTATTATGTTACTTTCTCAGTAACAATACATTTTTTACACTCTATAAAAATTATTTTTTGGCATCATGTTCTTTATCACTGGAATTTGCAAGACATTATTATGAATTTATATGAATTTACGTACTACACTGTGCTAATATTATGTTCGATTATTTACCGTCCATTTTCCCGACTGCAAAATCCCGACAGACCCTTTTCCCGACAGACTATGATCCCGACAAAAATCTTTTTTTTACAATAGTTTACTTCCGATGTACATTTTAATTTTTAAATAACGCGTGAAAGCCAAATTTTGTAGGTATTCGAGTATTTTTCTATCAGCCTTGTATGTTTCGTAACCTCTGATAATACTTCTTATTTGATTTTGTAATTTTCTTCATTTTTTTTCAAAAGGTAGCTTTTGAAAAATGAATGTATGTTTTCGTTTAATAAAAAAAAATCTGATTTTTTTTGAAACGAAAAATCTATGTTTTGTAAAACTTACAAAGCATTACTTACTTACTTTTAACGTATCAACATAATTTTTGTTTACTTTTGTTCATAATCGCTTGTCATAATCTTAAGTTGAACACAAACGCGCAGCGTGAAAAACGTTGTCGGGAAAAAGGTCTGTCGGGGTTTTTCAGTCGGGAAAGTGACCGGGGACCATTATGTTCAGACAGATGAAAATTTCCTTAAAATTCAAATAGCATTCCCTGTCCATTTTAGATGTTACAAGACTGTTGTGTGAATAAATAACAATGAAAATAATTATTATATAAACCAATAATACTTTTGAAATAATTTTAACTTAATTTCCGGAGATATAAAACGTCGATCAAATTATGATTATCAAGAATTATGTCATACTGTTTCTTCGACCTTCTAAAATATTTTACTGTTTCGATACACCCACTATAATTTGAAATTTTCGACTTTTTTTCTAAGAAACCTTGAACAATAATTATAATTTTTCTTTATCCAAAAAAATGTCTGATGTTCAACTTTTCGGATACGTTAAATTATTATACATCCGTTTAATTTTTATCTACTATATGTTGATATATATTATAGATACAACAATATAATCGTATTTTATAATTTTATAATTATATTTAAATATAATTCTCCCTACTCTTAAAAAAAAATAACACACTTTCCACAAACCTTGAAACACGATGTGTTTCATGTAATTTCATTAAAAGTACCTCAAACTTAATTTCGTAAATAAGTTTGAAAGATCACGAAATTTTGTAAAAAAATCTCACATTACATAAGAATTCGCGTATGAAACGTGTTGGTTCCGGGATTGTTTATTTTATGGACCCCGAACGTTTCTTGTAAAAACAACGAAAGTGTCCAAGTTCCTGTATGACAAACGCAAGTTTCTTTCTCACACCGATGGCGAGAGAAAATTGCGTAATTTGATACAAGTTAAAAGTGGCCTTCAATAGCTTGTCAAATGAACAATGCCTGTAAAAACATTCATTCTATTGTTTTTTCACAAGGCAAGAAGCCGTTGAATAATCAATCATTTGCGTAGTTTAACGTACAATATAATTTGTCTGTAGTACATTTATGGAAAGTGTAGTGTCTATAATAATATATTGAATAATAGAATAAATTTAAAATAAAATAGTATAGTGATTTATTATTATTGATTAATTATTAATAATTATTATTATACTTCATAATATAATTACGTATAATATGTGTATCTCAAGGTTTTTTCATTTATTACTCAAAAATGTAATGTATATTGTAAATTATATAAAGTTAAACACAGATGGTTTAAATCAAATATTGTTGATGGCAAAATTTAGGTTTACTTACTTTATTTTCGGGAATTGAATCTGATGCATCAAAATTATAAAACCTTTATTTGGTATTATCACCTCTACACTACTCTACATTTTGTACAACGTACTTTCCTTAAACAACATTTAGTGAGTATAAAATAAAATTTCTCTATTCTGGAAAATGCACCTCCCATCAGATTTCGTATTAAAAATTGCAATAAAAAACTGGCCCAAGAATCGTATCTTCTAGTAACTATAAATTACGTTGAGTCTTTACAGTACAAAAAATAGAAATTCTTCTACATAACATTTCTTTTTTCCTACGTAAAAATATTTCTGCCAAAAGAACTGTCAACAAAATGTACAATTCGGATCGCCATATTTATACATGTTCAAAGTCTATTTAAATATGCTTGGTTCAAGTTTTGCTTGTCAATTTGCGAAACTTGATTTTGGGAAAATGTCTAATAGTTATTACGCGTAATGTTTATCGTATTCGTGAACATAGTAATCAGGAGATGCAATGATGTATTTGTGCATTGGCACAGGGTGAACGTATTTTGGAACAGGTACAGATGCTGGGTGTGCGATTGGACCAACTTTTTTAACCACTGCGTTGAAACCGTTGTGATCGTCTGCGGTGTATTCGACAATGCGTACGCTTCCGTCTGGTTCATTGACACTAGAACATTATAAAATTTTGAAAAATACTGAAACCTTTGAGATTATAAAAAATATAAATTTTATTAACATATAATATATGTATTTATGAACATGTGTATAATCATACAAATTCTTGAAAAAAAAAGTTTACAGTTGGTGACCATTACGCGAAAAAAAAGGATTTGCTGTAGCGGCAAAAAGGTGTGTTGTTTTAACACAACTGGAAAACGAATTTTTTTAACTGTAGTAGATCATTTTTCGTTATCAAAGTACAATCATCATGTGTAAAATTCTATTGCATAGTGATTGTGCTCTGGTAGAAAAAAATATTTGTTAAGACAATAAAGAAATGAGCTACTGCTGCAGGAAAATTCGTCCTATCAAGTTCTGTTGAAATAGCACATTTTTTTGCTACTGCACACAGAGAGAAATTTTTGGTGACAGGAACCATTGATTTAATAAAATATGAGCTCACCAAAGTTTTTGGTAGTACAACCAAAACTTTAGGTATGATAACCAAATAGATGATAATTACAGCCTAAGTATCAGTTATAAAAATTGAGCATTAGTTGCTATAACACAAGTTTTGGTTGTAATATCCAAAACATTAGTGGGTCCATATTTTACTAAATCAATGGTTGCTTTAACTAAACCATTTTTCCCCATGCAGTAGATTTTTTTTGTGTATCTACCAACAAAGCAGTAATAAAGTACAATTCAAAAATTAAAGTAGATTTTTTGTTAGAAATGTAATAAGAGTAATATTTGTTAGAATTGAATTAATTTTGTTTAAAAAATGCAGCTGAATTCGCAATGTAGGAATAACTATGTATATACCAATATAATAAACATAAAATTATATTTCGAAATCCAACTTGATGGCTAATCAGCAGTCTTATGAGATTCACATTTGTAAAATCCAAATAAACATGTTTTATACACGTTTAGCTTGCTAGATCGAAAACCAAGTAAATCTTTACAGTAGAAAAAAATGAAATCTCATCTAAAAGTCAAATTTTTCGTCTACTTCAGAATGTGAATATATTTCTATTTGTGATTTGCGAAAAAAAATTTGCCGTGGAAACGGCATGAAAAAGGAAGCCACTCACAGAATGTATATATATTTCTATTTTTATTTATAAATGAAGTGGAAATTTTAGAAACACTTTTTCTAGTAAATTAATATAACATAATTTTATTAAATATAATTATGTTTCATTAATAACATAAAGTAATTAACTTATGAATTTATAATTTACTTCATTAATAGCAATTTTTATTAATTTATTAAATTATTGTTACTACTCTGTTTTGAAATCATTTTATATAATTTAATTTATTACACTTACATAAATATTTATTTAAAAAAAATTTTAATATTGAATTTGATAAATAAAATTGAAATTTTAGACATGAAATCGAAATGAATGAAATGAATTTTTTTTATGAATAATATAGAAAAATTTTCTATGGAAATGGCATGAAAATGGAAGTTACTCACAAAATGTAAAAATTTTCTATTTCTATTTTTTTTATAATTCTATTCTAAAATCTTACTAGATCACTAGATCGAAATCCAACTGTATCTTTACAAACAAAATAGAATTCTATTTAAAAATCTAGTAAGCTTTTCAGTTAGAAATGAAAATGGATTTATACTTGAAAAAATTAGATAAAAGTCTATTTAAAAATCACACTTTTTTACAGCTATAAAACAAATAGATTTCTTCTAATGAAATTGAAATGAAAATTCAAAAATTGAAGTTTGAAATCTAATTGGATTTATACATGCAAACTCGAAAGATTTTTTTTAAATTCAACTAGTATTGAATTTTATAAACAAAAGTTGCTCCTTGTACCGGAAATCAGAATGAATGTTTAGTTTACTAATACCATATAATATAACTGTTATAAGACAAAAAATGCATAATAATAAATAATAATAAATATTCGAAAAAAAGCCTCTCGAAAAATTAGTGATTTTCAATTACATGTAATTGACAAAGTATTAACGATAAATATTCAAAAAATTTACTCATATGAAGTTGACTCTATAGTTTGTGATGGCCTTTGATAAAAAATTGTCGCAATTTATTTTTATGAATAAATATTTGCAAATGTATGAACAAATGCAACTTGCAAATAAACATTCTAATATTTTTTATTTTTTTTTCTAACTCACCTCATAGGTTCCAAAATATGCTGTCAAAATTTTTGGAATCAAGAAATAAATATTGTGTAAGGTTTGAATTTTTTTTAACAAAGTGCTTTCACGCTTCAAACGTGCATACACAAAAAAATACTGATACGATTGATTTTTTTTAGATATACTGTGATTAACTGAAATCTATGACATTTTTGATTTTTTTTGTGCCAAAAATCTGTTTAGAGAATTATTATTACCCATAATTATATAATAAATTTGTTATTTTTTATTATAAATTAAAAAAGAATTTTTTAATGACTTGATTCGATTCATTACTATCCCGTATATCAATTATTATCCTTTAAACTGTTTTTTCATCAATAATTTTTTAAGCTACTCGAGATCTGCTCAAAAAATTCATAATTCACACAGTTTCTATCTCTACATTGCAAAATTTTGACACTATAAAATGTAACCGATAAGGAGAGCTAGAAAAAAAAAACAGAAAAGTGAAATTTTTTTTGGCAAACTGCAACTGTTCAATTAGCAAAAACTGTTCTTGAAAATAAAGTTTTACCAAAAGCCATGAAAAACTTCAGGATCGACTACATATTAAGTAAATTTACAGAATTTTCATTTAAAATACTTCTTCAATTACATTTAATTGAAAATCGTCAATTTCCCGAAAAGACTGTTATTAAAATATTTTGAACAAAGCACGTATAAAATATTTTCATACAAAGAACATAAAAAAAGTTCTCAATTCAGAACAAAATTTTGGTAGTAGATCTCCTATGGAATGACCCATTTATAACATTGACATTACTATCATTTGTTTACACTACCATACAATAAATGAAGTAATTGATGATTGTAAGTAAATTGATAATATATTCATATTCATTTATACCTTTTTCTCCAACTTCATGGATTTTCATTTTCACGCCATATTACTTCCTTCAAAGTATTATGCAAATCGATATCTATGTTCAGTTTTAATATTCAATCAGAGAAGGTAATGAATTTTTAACGCTACCTGTAAGATCCATGAACGACGTCCCCGTCACGTATTTCATGCTGAGTTTTCACATCTCCGGTGTGTGGATCATGCACGCCATAATTAAAGGTGTATTTTGGATGAGACTGTAAACGTAAGTGTTTGAAGAACATTTTCAATGCGTTTCCACATTAAAAAACGAAAAATATTTATGTCTTCTTTATTGAATTGGTGGTTATAAAAAATTCGAATAAATAAAAAGATACAAGTATTTTATTGTATACTCAAAAAAAGTATGAGAAAACGAGATTAGTTTTCAATGTACAAAATAAGATTTTATTTTGATTTACTACTTATTTATACCTTTTTGGAAATTTTATTTCATTACCCCACTTCCACTTTTTGAAAATTTTTCGAAGCTACGACTGCCTAATATTTTAGAAATATCCTCATATATAAAATCACAAATGAAAAACTCTACTTTCCTTATAATCAGATATACTCATTTTTTCTTATAAATTTTCTTCAAATTTCTGTGTACAAAATTATGTACAATTTTCTCACAATAATTAAAATACACGTGGAGCTCGACAAATAAAAATGAAACATAATTCCATTCAAAAAATTCAGTTTCTTACAAAGAAAATGGAACGACTTTGTTACAGCGATATTTCATTTCTCAAATATTTGGCAAGACCTGTATTATTCTCGGTACTTGTAAGACGTTGCTCGATAACGCAACTTTCGTCAAGTTTCTGAAGAGAAAGAGAGAAGGAGAGCATTCTGCAACGACCACGTACAATGCATGTACATTGTACTTACAAGCAGGTTAGAGTCAGTTGATAAATCAGTTGATTGTGTATCGCCGCCTTTGTCACACGCGTGCACGCTTCCCATACTAGCGGCGCATTGTTCGCAAAATACCATGTATTTTCTATTAGCGCGGCGATAAGATAAACAACTATCGAACCGCCCTGCTATCTACTGATAATGCTAATTTGACAAATTGATGTGCAAATGGTGTATAATTATCGCGGCAGATTAACCTGTTGTGTAATACTATTGTCGAGTAGGTGTGTTTAGAAGATTGGTTTATTCGGCTTGGTTCATGTATTGAGAAAAAAACCGAGTAATTTGTACTATAGATATTGGAAAAATTACCGTATTCTAAGAAAACCTACATTATTATTTCATTCTTTCATATGTTATAGTACATTTAGCTAGAAATATATTTATTTTTACAATGTAGTATAGTAAAACGTGCAATATTGCAATCATGAGTTGATAAATTGTAAAAATTACTAAACATGTTATATATTTTACTTTAGTAAATAAAATAGTTCACAATATACAAGATTTGGAAAATTACCTTTCATGGTCTTAATTTCTACATTTTTTTATAACAATTACACTAAACATATATGAGTTTTATTAGAACGTACAGGTATAACTACTATACTATATGCCAATGACTACAATACGAATATTTTGAATAATACAATTCTTTATATAGTTAAATTTACTATATTCTATCTTGATCCCCCATTACTATATTTTTCACTGAAAACTATTAGATTTTTCTCTATATGTATACAAAAGAAAGTTTCATCGTTTTCACTAATAGAATAGTTATTTTCGTACTCGGGAGCTAGAGCCAATTATTTTGGCGAGGCCGAAGGTTTTTGCCTGAGCCGAAGGCGAGGATTAAAATAGGCTGAGCCAAAATTGGCGATAGCTCACGAGTGCGATCAATATTTTTCATCATGATAGCCTCAAAGTCACGTCAAAATGTCAGTTTTGAGGTTAGAAT
>JAPYZL010085337.1:0-17664 GCA_030522825.1 Platygaster orseoliae
GTACAAGAATGATATAAAATGTTGTAAATTTGTACCAAAACGTAGTATTTTTTTAAACACATGTAGTAATTTTTTTAATGAAATTTCTCTCCGTGTATTTTTTAGTTTATCAGTTAAAAAATCTCTCGTCCAAAAGTGAGCCAGTCTTAAAATTTTGGAAAACATTCCATAATAGTTATAGAGTGTTTTACTAGTCTTAGTTATTTTGTTACTAAATAACAAAAAAATATTGAGATAATAATCTCGATATTTTCAACATTTGCAACATCCTACGTCATAATCGAAGAAATTATTGGTTTTAATTTATACTGAAAGGTTATTCAACAATTGAAAAAAGCAAACGATTGCGGAGTATCGGTTTTGAAAATAATCCGCGAGAAGAGAAGGTCAACGGAAAATGTCGGAATAAAAAATGGTCTATGGAGAGTGTGGCTGGCCGGGGAACTGCTGTATCGTGGAAGGACGAACAGTGGAGGGTAATCTGATTTTCGGCAACTTTATACGTCGCGCTTCGATTAATACCCAGCCACTGTGCAGCGCCGATATCGCCCTTTCTTTTTCTCCCCTCGTATCTCGCATTAGAGCCCTTCTAATTCGCGCGTGTACAGCAAGTTACATGGATGAGTTACGACTGCATGTAATATCAATGTTTTTCGCCAACTTATCGATATTTTTAATCGGATATATTAACAGTTAAAAAATTTATTACAATACTTATCAAAATTCATATTCTTTCAAGATGCAAATTTCTTTCTTCCAGTGGCTCAGCATAAATGAATTGTTTCGTAAAACTTGTATGCTTTCAGTCAAAAGTAACTCGATAAATTTTAGATACATAGTACATTGTGTGCCTCTCGGAGGTATTTTGCTGTCCAAGGACGTTTGCAAGACGAGGCAGATTTCCGAAGCGAAGCCAAGTACATCGTGTCCGAGGCTTGCAAAAAGTCCAAGGATGGCGAAAATACCTCCGAGAAGAGAACATGATGTTTTACATGCCGAGGAACGCAACTTTTTTGCTCTCCATGGACCGAAAAGTTAGGTTAAGTTAAGTTTACGTTAAGTTACGTGAACAATTCGTAAGGTTCTAGTTTATGGGGCTTCAATGTTGTTGATGAATAAATTAAAACTACAGTTTATTTCTACGTCTTGTAAGATATATTTATAACAATAGCTTGAGTTATTTATAGTGTAAGTTCGGTTCTATAAATCTGGAGATGAAGTTTCCGAATTGCAAAATTCAATTAATATGTTCAACTTATACTTATGAGGTATGAGGTATGATTTAGATGACAGTTTCGTTCATGCCCAGATTACTACTGCATGGATTAAAAATTATTAAATCTGAATTCAAAAAATTTTTTATTCAAATGTGTTTCAGTTTTCTGGAATTCGATTCTGTGAAATAATTTTTGAAGTAAAACACTTCTCTTGGCTCGTTCTGATATTTCGCGTCGGGGTAAAAACATGAGTAACAATCGATCGGTCCCTAAAGGTGCGAAAAGGCGATACGATCGATGTATCGAGCGCGTGATATTCGCGCACAAATATGTATGTGATGTATTATAACTGGTGATATCGGGTTGACATTTACGAATCTGCGGGAGTGCAACATAACCACACATTTCAATATAAACACGTTTATAAACATCAACAAACGTTTAAATTACTAGTTAATTGATAGAAAAAGCTGTGAATAATCAATTAATTAATAAAAAAAGAGTGAGTAGTGAATCAATTATTCTAAACAGGTGTGAATAATTTAGCACTCAATTGAAAAAGATGTGAATATGTAATGAATCAATGAAAAACGACGTCGATTATTAATTTATTAATTATACAAGGTATTATAACTGATTATTATTTTAAAAAAGCGTGTAAAATTATTTATTAAATTAAAAAAGGTGTTAACAAATATTTGACTAATTTAAAAGATGCGAATAATTAATAAGTCATTTCAAAACGGTGTGAATAATCGATAAATGAAATAAAAAATTGGTTTTGTGTTAAAGAACATAAGGCAGAAGTGAAACTTCGCGATGAAGAAACAAAATACAAGCAAATAAAAATTGGTTTTGTGTTAAAGAACAAAAGGCAGAAGTGAAACTTCGCGAGTAAGAAACAAAATACAAGCAAATAAAAAAGATACAAAATACAAGGAAATAACAGTAAAGAAATAATAAAACATGAAAATTAAAAATGATTTTATATGCAACTTAAAAATGATAATATTCACGTCAAAGTTTCACGCCCAAGTTATGTACTCTTTAGCCGCATGTAGTTTTACATTTGACATCTTGGACGTGAAACTTTGACGTGAATATTATCATTTTTAAATTGCAAACGAAATCATTTTTAATTTTCATGTTTTGTTATTTCTTTACTGTTATTTCCTTGTATTTTGTATTTTATTTATTTGCTTGTATTTTGTTCCTTACTCGCGAAGTTTCACTTCTGCCTTGTGTTCTTTAACACAAAACCAATTTTTTTTTTTTTTTTTTTTTTTTTTTTTTTTTTTTTTTTTTTTTTTTTTTTTTTTTTTTTTTTTTTTTTTTTTTTTTTTTTTTTTTTTAATTTTTTTTGAAAGAATGTTGAGAATTTTCTACCTTCCTCTGAGGCAAAATTAAAATTTTGCTCTTCCTTTAACTCCATCTTTCGTAATTTTGCTCTGTAAACGGCCTTGAGCTTGGCTATGGTTCTCATTCAAACTTTAATTATTTTTAATAAGCCGCGCAAGGATCCAAATCAACAGCAAACTTGCTAAATTGATATAAATCGAGAGCTTCAAAAAAAAATTTTCTTCTATCGATGCTGAATTAAAATTCATTTCGTTAATTATGATGATTTGTGCATTTTTGCTACCTACATAGGCAAAAAACATTCTTTCTCCTATTTAATACAAACGATCATATTATCACACACTACAAAAAAAAGGTTTCATACATTTCTTAATTTTCCTGAAACGATGTGCAAACTTAAATAACTAAATTTCCTAGCTTCCACTGTTTTCAAAAGAAAAACACATAAATATTCCGGGTTGAAAAATATGGCAAGCAAAGAACGCCTGCATACGAAACTCGACTTGAAAATGTAAAAAGCGAATAAGAAACGCATAGTATGTTGATGCATTAAAGTGTGTAAAATAAATTCAAATGCAATTTGCATTATGCATGTAACCTAATTTCTTATTCAGGCATGTATATTGTTCCACATTGAACACGAGTTTGCAATTGTGCTTTTCATGCACACAATTTATGCAGATTATTATAATGTATATTTTATTGATATAACGAGCTGACTATGATATTGCGCAAAATGAAGCAAGCGAGTCATAAAGCATGAGTCAGAGATTTTTGTTTTATGTATTTAATTTTAATCAAATTCGCTAATGACACAAGAACGGTGGACGCGTTAAAAATGATGTAATTTTTATATTTTTTAAGAAAAAATGTAGGCAAGTTTATAAAAATATAGAGAAGTAAGAGAGGGCGATTACTAACGTTACTCGTAAAATTAAAAATTTCAAGTTTTAAACACTACAATATAACGAAATGAAAACTTGAATGTAGTTTGAATTGCGAATTTTTTGATCAGTAAAATGTTACGAGGCGCTTTCAGAATTCTCAAAATTTCAAGTGTAATTTCAATAATTTGACTCTTAAATTCACAACTGAAATTTGTTGATGAAACCTGAACTTCTGAATTCTTGTCAATTAAATGTTTTTAAAACCTCAAAATAAGACGTTGAATGAGTGAATAAAGAACTTTTTATACAGTAAATATAATTTCCTCAAATGTCAGAATAAAATTCTATCATTTAAGTCCTAGTCTGTAGTTTGATCGGTATCATAAACAATAATTTTGTAAAGATTATTATTATTCATATTCATAAAAAAATTTAAATAACAATAATAGCATTTAGGAGGCCAAACTGAATTTTATGCAATGCAGTATAGTAATTTATACTTATCAACTGGAATCGAAAATTCCAATCTAGGCCAACTTTTTTCGAAATTTCTATGTGACAATTTGAAAATAGTCATAACAATAAAAAGTTTATTTGAAAAATGGTTTAAATACGCTTGTAGAATATTCATACATTGGAAATAAGTGACGAAACTCTAAGCAAACGGAGAAAATTTTTCAGTTGTAACTAATATAACAAAAACACATATCTTAAGTTCTTTCAAAAGAGCTTTGCATTTACATATATTTTTATTACGTAGCTAGATGAAAAACAAGTTATTTTTCTTTTGCCTCTCTTACACAAAGTTGCGTTAAAATATGTAAGAAACAGCGTTTTTTGGAAAAATAAAAATTTGAATCGGAATACAACATATTTTTCTATTTTTCTTTTTAACTCCTAACCTCCTGCCTTGAAGTGGTCCTTCCCTACGTCCATTTCAAACTCGTAAAACTTTTATGGTCTGATAATCAAGAGTTCGGCTCTTTCAAATACCTTTTATCCGTTTATTGACAAGAAAAAAAATGAATTTTTAAAAACTGAAGGAGAATTATATAGCAAAGGATAATATTTGTGCAAGCAGAAAAAAAAGAAAAAGAAGAAAAAAAATAAAAAAAAAAAGAAAAATGTTAAGAGAGAAGCAGGTGGAAAAAATACGCAATTCACGGGCTTTTATGAAATTCGAATAAGTGGAATTGTTTATCGTGCTTCATCAATTTTTCATCAGAGCATACGCTACGTGATTAAATGTAGCGTTCATAAATATGCAACTTTCCATTGTTGACGGAACAGTAATTTTTCTACTCAATCTGGTGAAATTTGTGTTGTCTTTGGAAATGCACTCAGAAATTCACTATTGTCGATTTCTAGAAGCTTTGATATTGAAAATTTAGATTCAGAGAAGCTAAAATGCATCCACAGCTGGTAGAAATCCATTCGGAAGATAACATATTTGAAATTTATGATAAAACTGTGATCATATTGAAAAAAATATCTATTATTTATTCACAATAATCATAAGTCATAGTTTGAAATATATCACTGTTATGAGATTAATTGAACCATGTAGAAATTATATAATTTGATTGGAAATTTAATGGAAACTGCAATATTTGTAAGTTCAGTGAGCATTATACATTCAGACGGTTAAAAAACTTTCAAACAAAAATCAATACGATAAATTTAAAGAATAACAGTAGCCTAGAAATCATAGCAACGAATCATTCAAAAATTTTTTAGCGATAATCAAAATTTCGAAACCTGAGAATATTGATATTTTTTAAAGCTGTGTCTCTGTATAGCATGAAAATGTGTGAAAATAGAAATTAAAAAGTTCCCCAAATCTTTTAAGTGATTTTCAGAAATAACAGAACAAAGATTCAATTTCGAAACTTTTAAAAGTTCATAAGAACGTGAAATTTGATATAACAAAATTGAATATAAATTGTAATAAAATTATTCTTAAAAATATAAAGCTGAAGACTTTCAAATTTTGGTTATCATTGATTTTAGCTAAGAAAATTTAAATCGAAAAAATTTTCAATTCTTATCATGCAGGACAATTCATTCATTCCAGAACTGTAAGGGGAATTCGAGAAGTTGCTTATTTGATGTTATTGATGAAATTATTCAAGACAACCCAACTTTAAATTGTCCGTACGCCATATTTTCAATTTTCTGTTTTGATGTCAGGATTGGTTATTTTTCTCACCTAGTGCGAATTGAGCTTTTTTAGCGAATGTAAAGCTTGCAAGACCAGCTATATATATATATTTGTTTTTTTTTGTATCATCGTGAAGTGAAAGGCCAGTCTTGTACAATGTGGGAGTGAAGAAAATCACATTTCCTCCAGTCTAGTGGAAATATAATATATACTTTCATTTTCAACTTTTTTACAACCATATTTGTTTTTTCTGTTGAGAACATTGATGTTTGAAAAAAAAACAAAATAAAAATACAATTTCAGTAAAATCATTTAAGAAGAAACAGTATATTTCAAAATTAATCAGAATTATTTGATTGACAATCACGAGAAAAATCTTATAAATAGAAAATGATGAAAAAATAGAATCTCATAATAGATCCGAATAGCAAACTATTTTTGATATACATTTTGCAAGCAGTATCATAATCAATAATTTTTCACTATTGAAATCCCTTGGAATCAAAACTCCTCCCTCGTATTTTTATCTACTTCAATGAAACTAAAAAAATTTCTTACATGTGAAAGAACTTTTCAAACACGCATAACGTTAAATGTTTACTACAACAAACAACAAGTTCACGAAATTAAGTCCCAAAACTTCAATCAAAATATTTTTAACAAAAGTTCTACATTTTTTTTTACTGACAGTCATTGAAAAAAGTAAAAAAATTGTAAAATAAGAATTATTGTAATTTTAAATCAAGAACAAAAACGTCCCTATTTTAGTTTTAAGAATTTCCTAACTGAAACTAGCACTATCTCTTAATATTAATTGTAAACATAAACAATGAAAAAAAATTTTATATTTTGGCTATTCGTTTAAATTAAACTGGTTGTTATTGATCGAATTTCAAAAAAAAACTTGCACTTGATATTTTACAATGTGTAAGTCATATCTTTTTTTTTTGGAAGCAAAAAAATTAGCCATTGTAAATTAAAAAAACATCTATACAGTTCTGACCGTAAAAAAAATCGGACGAAAACAAATGAAAAACTTATAATCAGTAAATTTTTGAAAATATATCACAAAAAAAAATGTTTAGCATTCGCTTTTTCAAAAAAAATCATAAGAACCCTCTATTTACTACAAAAATATACCTATTATAAAACTTAAATTTTGTCTCTCATTGTATTTTTTTCAACTTTTCGAGAAACAACTGATATACACTCAACGTTACATGTCAATAATGAAATTCGTGAACCTGAAAAATGAAAAAAAATTTTCTTGTTATCAAGTTTTCGAAAATAGAATATAGAAACTCCTTTATAAACTATGAATTATCAACACTGTAATATTTTTGGTGACTATAATTGAAAAAGGTTCAATTTCAATTTCGAATTTGAAACGAAGAAATCCGATAGCGCATGACGTCGAAAGCAAAAAGTAATCATGCAGCACTTTCGATCAATCCGGCTAATAGCGAAACGTCGACAAGTTGGAAAAATGTGCGGCCCGTGCATTTTTTGTCTTGTATGCGAACGTTTCCGGGCGCCCCTACTGTATGAATGTATAAACGAGCGTCGTTACATCCTTTACGATTACGATAACCGTAGCCTCCCGAGCGACGACGTCGTTCACGGAATCGTTAACACTCATACTATTTTTCATTTCGCGATCGCCTTCGAATGTCCCGCTTATTCTACGCCGTTGCCACGTCAACATTTTTTTTTTTACATACCACCCATACGTCCATTTGCGACTATTTTTGCAATGTTCGTTTTTCGATTTGTCATTTTCTACTCAGATAATGCTTTATAACACGAACTTGACTCACCTGCAACATATAAAAACATTACACATTAAAAAGGTTTGTTTTATATGAAAATGCAGAAAAGGTTATGTGCATTTCCGACAAGTTTGCTTATTGTTAGTACATCAAACAGATAACGATCAATTTACAACTTTTTTACATAATCTCTAAACACCTTACAAGAGTGTGAATTCAAGAGCCAAAATCCTGGAGAATTGTCAACTTTTTCAAAAACTGCTGAAAATTTACTAAACACTTTTTTGTGGATAAATGGATGATCATTTTAGCTTTGATTTTCCGTGTTTTCCAGGCTTGCTAATCCTTTCGGCAGCAATCGAGGAAAAAGTTTTGTAAGACCGGACAAGCCGATATTCAATAATAATTCGATTGGTCGCCGAACGAATCCGCGCTTGCTAAAATGATGTAGCACTTGGCGTGACTGACAAATGGAACGAGAATGGAAAAAAGTAAAGCCCGCTCGTTGTGAAAAATCACGCACGTCGCGCCACAGTAATTGAAATGGCGCGTGAAACTGTCGAATCCTCAAAACCATTTTATATTTTAATCGCACTCCCATATAGGCTCACGTGAACCAGCTCTTTTTCCGCGTTATTTTTTTCGTTACAATTTCACCGAGGAAACATTAATATTCCGCCCCGGCCGGGAATTAACAGGCATCATCGCCAGGTGCAGCCGCGAAAATAAATTTCTGAATTTTTTAATATTGAAACCAAGGGTTTTTTTTATTCTCCAGGAAATATTTATGGATGTGATTGTAATTTGAAAGTGAGAATGTACCTATTTGAATTCTAGATTCCAGATTTTCAAATTTTTTTACGCATTCTCTCATCATTCATGTTAGATTACGTAGTATCATTGATGGTATTTTCATAGTGTTATACAGCGAGAACTTAAAAACCTTTTCAAAAACGAGAGTACAACCTGGAAAAAGCTCTTCAGTTGCCGCGCTTGCTTCTATCATTTTTTCACTACTCTATTTGGAAGGAAAAAAAAGACGGAAACCTATGTTTCTTCGATATGTCAGTCTATTCAGATGTAATCATCTGAGCTTGGTTATGATGAGTACAATCGATGACTGTTGATGGGAACAATGGGAAACTTTCTACGAAAGTCGAATTATAATTGAAGTATACGATGGTGAACAAAAGACAAAAAAAATATGATTTACTTTACCGAAAATATGCCTCACTAAAACTTTTATAAGAAGCGATCGCTTTCGTACGTAAAAAGTCTGTTCAAAAAACTAATCGCTTTATATGTTTATTTAAATTCGTTTTCCATTTTTCAAATTTCTATTGAAATCGAATGAGTATATTATAAAAAACTGCAATTAAACAAGTAAAAACTTGGGGCATGAAAAAACTTTTCATAAATGAAAGAACAGAATTTCTGTCCATTCATCGAATCGCGGGCAGGGAATCCGGTGTCGTGAATCGCTGCCAAGTTTTCGAGCGACTCTTTTTTTTCATGCCCGCGGTGCAGGCACGTGTCAGCCGAGATGCCAACGCGCGCCGCGTTATCGATATTGCGTGCCCTATTGAAAAAGTCCTCGAAATGCGCGTATTACATTCTTTTTTCTTACACAATACCACCATGAATATTAATACCAAATGTAAATAATACTCGCACGAGTGCGCGGCGCGTTGATGATATTTGACGAAATAAATTGCACGTGCAAATAAACGTAACTGCGTATTCAATTATTATTGCTGACGAGGGTGGTCTTGCCATGGGTGGGAAAGTTCCATGACAAGTGCGTGTATGAGCATGTAGATTTTTTGAAGTCACTGTAGTAAAACTTATCATTTCACTGAAATGTCAGTTCTTGATTAAGAATTTGATCTAGATATTTGAAATGACAGCTACCATATGTTTCTTTTCATACAGCACATGGCTCATTTCTATCATTAAATGTAAAGAAAAAAACCAAGTATTTTCATCTTCACTATATAATATGTAGAGCATGATTATTTGGAATTAAAAGTAGTCAATAACGGTAATTTATTGTATAATGTGAAATAGTATTTTACGTGCATAAAATTCGGGATGAGTAGAATATTTAAAAGTACCAAAGGAAGAACGCATTATTGTTGAAATTGTAATTTTATTTATTCATAGATACCTACCTCTAAAAATCAATAAACTCGATGAACGTTTCATGATTCTTTAAATTTTTGTTAGGATTTCATAAATTATTGATCGTTTATATACCTACCGACTATAGATGTACCCACTATAGAAAAAAAAATTTTATTTTTCACACGGTTCGGTTAGATACAAATCAGTAGCCTGTCTGAGATTTATTGACATACGTTTATTTATTATATTGAATTGAAAAATAATTATATTTTTTTTTTCAAAAATATCCCATACATAAATTTATAATATTTATAACATAAAATTGTATGTATTTTAGAATACTATACATCTGTTTCAGGTTTTTACTATTAGATTAAAAAACAAATCACTATGCATACTAGGAGAAAATATTGAATGAACACAAATAATGAAATTTCTGAACATTCTCTGAAATTCTTTGAATTTTTCGGATTTTAGAAAGAACTATTCACAATCTATATCATTGTGAATTTTTTTATTTTCTCAATTTAAAACATAATTCATAACGTTTAAAATCTAACGAAATTTTCATGAAAATTTGTTAAACATACTTTGATTATCGGGGTTTCAATATTCTCAGATTTTCATTAAAAACGAAAAAAAAATATTAGGAATTCGAAAGAATAGTTATAATAATAATAATTGAAGAAATTAATATAATTTTTCAACAATTTTTTTTCCGAATTCAATAAAAACAATTCACAATTCCAGATATTCAATAAATTATAAAACGTTTAAATTTTCTATACTGATAAAAATATTGAATAGAAAATATTCATAACTGTCTTAATTGAATAAAAATTCATGTGACTGGTATAGATTTTGTATAGCTAATATAAATTACTCTTAAAATTTTGCTTATACTTCAAAAATCATGTAAACAAGGATTAAAATGCAAAAAAAAATATAAAAGCGAACAGCGTCGACCAAATATTTAAATATAATCTCGAATTATAACAATTTTCCGAATCTTATGTGATTATAGATGGTTCTTTGTACAAAAACTTGTGAAGTTTGTTGATTTTCAATGTACTTACAATGTCAAAAGTGATGGAAACTATAAATGGCCCAGAATTTGTTATTTTATTCAACTTTCACATACTTTTCCTGGAATTATATACCTTTCAGGTTTTCAATATTTTTTTTTTTAACTATCATGCTCAGTTTCCAGAATTATGATACTGAACACGAAAATTACAGAACTGTCGTGAATTTTTTAAAATTGTCTAAAAGATCAACCATTATCGATAATATTATTTTCTTGAACCTACGTTCTTCATTTGAAGGAATTAGTATTTATATTTCACGTTGATAGTCTAAAAAACTTTCATTTCTATACTAAAGTAATTTCCAGAACACTTAAAGTATGGGTATTTTCAATACCTTTCCAATAGTGTCTCAATGTTAAAAAAAGCATTCAAAAACAAAAAACTATCTCCAATTTCATGCTTCTCTGCATTACTGTATATTTTTAACAGCTTCTGAGGACCATAATATCAAAATAAAACTATTGTTGAGTGAGTCATCGCTCTATGACCAAACCTGTCATATTACATACATACCTATATATGTAGATATAGAGAGAGAGAGCAAAAGAAAAATGTATGAAGATATATTACAATATAAATAAAATATATTAAAAAAAACATATATGTTACAAAAAAATATATGAAGAAAGAAGATATATATAACGAAAATCACTCTTTATCAACATCGCTTAATGCAAGAATCTCGACTTTTACAACCAAAAAGTTTCAATTTCAATGCCGAAATTCCAAAGTTGCAGCATAATTTCGCTTGAGGATAATTTTTTAAATTTCTTCACTTCTTCTCGAAATTCAAGCTTTGCGCATATCCATGGGTTATATACGAACAAGTTATTCCGTTATAAGTACGCGGAATGCGAATAATATCGTGGATGAGAATCGAGGGAATTTATCCTTGGACAAAACCCGGCCGGCGAGGCGGCAGCGGTGTATCGGCGGGTTCGGACTGATGGCCGACGTGCTCATTGCAATGCAACAGCTTTACATTGAGATGCATCTCTGATCCCAGCGTATATCTAAACGCATTGAGTAGGTGTGCTCGAGCGAGCCGGGCACTCGGCACAAAGGCAAACCTACTGCTCCACGGCCTGCGCGCATCCCTCGCCGCCAACTCTAACTACCCCTTCGGCTAAGTTTCGCATTCGTTACTAGAATTGAAATTTCCATTAAGCCGCTCCCCCTATACCCGCTCGCTCATTTACGTGCATTGAAAATATTCTGCGACGGAGCATCATTAACGGGCTTGGCTTTTCCATTCACGATATAATTACGTGCACTTCGATACCTGATTTTTTTTTCGAAATCATTATTCTAAGTGCTTCTGATCGATCGATTTTTGGCTACTACGGATGCTTGAAATCGACCGTTTTTTATAACCGTTTAATAAATGTTCGCCTCTTTTCAGGAGTTGGCTTATTAGTCTTGTAACTTGAAAAAAGTGACACATTATGTTCAAAGTTCAAAAAACGTTGTTGCGGATGTTGCGAAGATAACCGACATACGGATTCTGAATAGAGATTAGTCAACGCAGGGTCTGCATGGTAAATAATTTTCTTACATGATTTCCGGTCAATACACGTTTTCTCAACATTTCACATGTCACACCAACAGTGAGGAAAATGTATGGCAAGGATATATGACTATATTGTCTAGCACTGCAGCTTTAGTCTCAACATACAAAAATGTGACATGAAAAAAAACTTGTTCTTATTTTTTTGTTTTTTTACTCTATACAATCATAGTAGTTGCTTTCAGGTATAAGGACTATTTTTTCTTAATATCGCATTATTTGTTTTTATTTTTTCGTTAACGATGGAATAAAAATAAAGTGATTCTATTTTCCTATGTGTATGTTGCTATTATTAATCGTTATATTAATGTTATTCAAAATAAACTCTTTATTGGCACAAATCTTCACCGAATCAAAGTTTTCTGAAATTTAAATCTTTACACGTATAAAGAGTAATCTTTCTAATCATACGCAAGTTCATTCACTACGCAAGCCTGCCGTGTATTAAGTGACAAATTTCATCTAAAAGATGCTGACTCGCGACTATTTAGAATTTCTACGTCTATATTAGAATAAAAATTATAAATAACTTCAGTATTAGTTACTTACTCTATACTTTGGAAAAATTATTGTTTTCTTCGAAAAAATGTCCCCATTTGATATGAATTTATAAAAATTCCAACTATACATAAAAATTACATTTCTTAAGCTAGCATTATAAAAATGATGTACGTGAATATACATTTTATAGAAGTCGGCTGATCTAATTTTCCAATATTTATTTCATAATAGTGGACGGAAAATTGGTAGCATGAAACTTTTTCAGGTGTATTTTTTGGTCGTACATTAAACGAACAGGAATTATGTATGAAGCCATAGGTAGTTTCTGTATTTCATATAATATAATTTTTTAAAGTTCCTGGGAGGCAAATTATCTAACGCATCTCGAAAATCCAATTCATTATTCTCTTTTCTAATATACTGAAAAATACCATTACAAGGTGCACACGATGTCTTGCATGCCTCATAACATCACTTTTCTGCCGTCCAAGGACCGAAAAGTTAATTTTTCGATCCTAGGGACAGCAAAGTAACGTCATGAGACATGTGAAATGTTGTATCATATTAAAAAACCAGCCAATGCTAAATTTATGCTGCACTTAATTCTCAATAAAGCAGTAGATTAGAACAACGCGTATTATGATAATGTCTATGAGGTGTATTAAATATTATAAGTTTTTTGTATTATTCATTAGTATACTAAAAAAGCTATTTAAAACCGCATCAAATCATCGTTGAATGTTAATACTAAATGTAGATTGGAAACTATGAAAAATTAGAATAGATAGTATCTCGATGTTAGATATGTAGAAGAAATCACGGTATGATGATATGAAATCATGAAAAGAAAAAGAAATACAAAAATAAGATTA
The DNA here is from genome assembly GCA_030522825.1 of Platygaster orseoliae. Taxonomy (NCBI): domain Eukaryota; kingdom Metazoa; phylum Arthropoda; class Insecta; order Hymenoptera; family Platygastridae; genus Platygaster; species Platygaster orseoliae. The sequence goes on from JAPYZL010085337.1 coordinate 13,546, forward strand.
CAAATGATAAGAAATGAGAGAAGCATTGAAGAATGAAATTGAATCATTATAGATAGTAAAAAATCATGACAATACATGAAAAAAATAACTTTATAAAAATTTATTGAAAAAAAAAATTATTTGTTACTTTCCAAAAGGAACCATGAAAACTTACTCTGAGTCATTAAAAACTATTGAAAATGATAAGGAACAATAAAAAAATAATTTTAAGCTACTTTTAATTATGATTGTTAGTAACTAATGAAAAGAAGTGGTAGTTTATCGTATGTCATTACAGTAGATAGTGTAAAATCATGATAAATTGTTAAGATTTTCACTTAATGATAAGAAACTACAGAAAATATTCTAAAATTGTAGCGAATGACTTAGTGAAATATTTAAAAATCATGTAGTACAATGTAAATTCGATAAAAAAGCATGAATTACTACGGTATAGCATAGTATATCATAAACAATTATGAAAGTATATCGTGAATAATAAGAATCATAGTTTTGTTCAATTTTTTCTAAAAAATTATTAAAACAGAAAGAAAACTGGTTAATTGAAACGAAAATTCAAAAATCATGAGCTGAAGAATGTAAATTTTTTCACAACGTGAACTCTAGCAAGATTTTTATAAAATAGAGAAATGAAGTGAAATTATAAACACTGGATAAAATTTCTATGTGTGCAGTTATATAATTTTCTATCATAGGACTTTATTTCTTCATTCTGAATCGACTCTGAAAAATATGTTCGTGTTTTTCCTGTTCTTAATAATTTATTTTTTTTTTAATTTGAAATTTTCCACACGAGTATTATCTCTTAATATAAAAATCCAACATTTACTTCCGCAAAGATGAAATTCCATGTGAATTTTCAGTTCTAAAATACTTAAGCGTTCTAAACTAGCAATAATTAGATAGATGACTTGCTTCATGTACAAGATTATGAAATTACAATAGATTTTCCTTACACTTTACTGTTTCGATCATTTCATTTTCCGCTGACTAGTTTTCTAGCCATCTCTGAAAAATTCAAAGCGGGGCAATGCACTTGAAAAATTCCATGCGAATTTTATCTCAGTCGATCGAGTGTCATCCATTAACGATCCATAACGTGGAGCTGAACGCGGATAAAGAGAAAAAAGGGTCGAGTGGTGCTGATTGCTCAATGGTATTTTGTAACGCAGCGAGAAAAAAAGTAAATATCCGGGCGTGCTTACCTCCGGAAGTGCGGAGAAAAGCGAGGGATCACGAAATTCTGCACGATCCGTCCGGGGTTAGTGGGCACGAGTGCAATGCAAATATCATTCGTACGGTAATACGAGGTCAATTCACTCCCCTTGCGTGGCATCTCGCTCAACCCTTTATTCTGATCGAGAAATATTATTGACATGTCGATTTCTCAACCTCCCCTTCTCCTCTATCCCGCCAAGAATCGATGTCTATCCGCGAATTAACATAATTAATGGGCCGAGAAAATTTCGTCTTCGGCCGAGTTGTTTTTAAAAGCAACATTTGCCTCGCGTTAAAACGGGAACCCGACTTTTTCTCGTATGAAAGCGATGAATTATTTATGAGAGGGCTTTTTTTATTTTTCCAAACGCTGAAATTAACGAGCCGCGTATTTTTGCGAACTCAAAATAAACTTTTATGTTTGCATTTGGTTATAAATTTTGTTACAGTTATCTTGGATTTTTTTTGCATTTTTTGCAAGATGTGAAATTCGACCAATCTTGATGAGTTGTTTGACTTTTCCAGGTAAGGGATGATTACTTTTTTTCGTGATTGTGTTTTAAGTCTTGTAGTGGCATTTTTTCAACATAATTGAATAAATTCTGTTGTCTACGACCGGCTTTTTATTAGTGAAAGGAAAGTATAAATAATTACAATATTCGAACAGAAAAACAGATTTTCATGAAACTTATAGAAAGTACAGTGTACGATGGAAAATGCCAGAGGCGTGGGCACTGGACGTTATAATACGTAATGCCGAATTGTCACGTAGATCGCGACGCGTGGCACATTCGAGTGCACCGCACACTCATCGGTCACGTGCGTGTCAGACACGACCCCGCGGTCACTGCCAATTAGGTCTGACTCGCATAATTTGCTGTATAGAGAATAGACAATCGTTGCAACGCGCGCCAATAAATAAGGAAAATCTGCACACAATGCTTATCGCACCACGCTGCACTTTATCGGGTCATTTTGACTTCCTCTCTGCACAACGCACCATCATCGTTTTCCCGCAAACTAAAAAGGTTTGTTTAGAAATATTATTAAAGATTTCGCTGGTTTTCTTTTGGATTTACAGCATAGATACTTAATAGATGAAACAGTTATTATTTTGTTCGTGAAAAAGTTCTTTATCATTGAGCTAAAATCTCAAAAATTTCGGAATTATTTAGACCTATTAAAAAAATTGATTTTTTAATTAAAACACTAAGACTCTTGCGAAAATTCGTTCGTATATTCAAAAACAAACAACTTTCTATGTGTTATCTAATATTGTTTACATGAATTAACGATTAGAAATTCATATAAAGGGTGTATGGAGTTTTTTTAACTGAAATCCACTAAACAATGTATGAAAATATGTAAAATTCCAAAAACTGTGTGAATATGGATATCACAACCATATTGTGCAACGACAACTTCCAGTCATTGTTTGTGATTCCTTTTTCCGAAATATTTTTTTGCCATGTCCAATTTTTTGAAACGTAGTATTTGAAAACCATGACTCCTCAATGGTTTTTCGCAACGATCTCTTTTCAAGGAGCCACTTTGAAAAAAAAACTCTGTGTAGAAAACACCTGCAAACATTTACACAAAAATTCGAATGTTGTAAATTACATACGGAATATAAATGTTTGATTTTATGATTAGTTATTTATATTTTATAATAATAATTCAAACACAAACTATATGTTTTACATTACACGATAGATGAATTATTACGAATTCAAAATCATTCAACTATCTCATCGTATATCAGATATAATATATAATTTTAATGTTATGTCTCTTATACATGAAATATTGATGATACACTTATAAAATTCAAGTTATATTTTATTATCCGGAAAGAAATTTTTATGCCTCAAATAACCATGTAACATATTACTAAATAAGGTGTTATAATAATCATGTTTCGAATTTTGAAAATGTATTTTTGTAACATAGTAAAAAATACTTTTAAGTATGTTATAAATTACAATATGATTTTTAAAATGATTTAAGTTTTACTGATAATTGTCACTTTACATGTATCCTTCTAAAAACAAGGACATTTAAACAATATTTTATTAATAATATGCGATATATTGATATCATTTTTACTTCACCAAGATGATACATCGATATGTAAATTTTATAAAATATATCTATGTTTCATAAGTAAATATGAATCTATTTTTCGTAAGTGATTATTTATCAGATATAGGTAATGTAATGATCTGATGAATATCATTATAGAGTCTTACTTCGACTTTTAGGTACATAGTTAGGATCTCTAATAAACAGAAAGGTAGGAACTGTTCCAAACACGTACCAAAACATTTTTTTTTTAATTGTAATTTTTAAACAACGACAAATCTTTGACATTTTTCTTTAAACTGAATTTCTTTATAAGTATATCTGATGATGCAGTGAGATAGACAAGATCGATATTAAAGAAATCCACTAAAGTTTTTATAAATTCCGCGTTAAAAAACAATTTGACCTAAATGTGACTCCATTTCGATTTGCTTACTTTTTTTCGTGTTTCTTTTTACTGTTTTTCTAACGGTGATATCAGCTACCATTCTTCTTGTTATTGTTAAAACAGCTACAGATTGTCGAAAAGATGCAATATATCAAAAATTTTCAAACACGTTGTAATGGATTGAAATCTGATACCCAGTGTTTGTAAAAATTATAATCAGTAAATCACTGTTCTCGGAAATTACCAGAAAGAACTGACGTCACTTGTTGTTCGTTATGAAAAGGATAAAAGAGTATCTCTATCAATTTTCGATACATTGAAAGAATATGAGGTAATAGATATTTATGCTACAAGGGAGAAAAAGGATGATTCCAACGAGTGCAAAGTTTGGACACGAGCGAAGCGAGTGCGCAAGTGCACGAGTTGGAATC
>JAPYZL010085367.1:0-23306 GCA_030522825.1 Platygaster orseoliae
TCGTTGAGTATCGACAGATTCACCATAAACGTCAAGTCGGCAACGCAAAACCATATGGGTTAGTGTGAAAAATTGTAGGCAAGCCGCTCCGCGACTTGCTTACAATTCTCCACACTAACCTACTCGTATATGACTCTGCGCCGCCAACTTGACGTCTACGGTAAAACTCCCGATACTCAACTTGTAGTGAAATATACTATTAAGTATTTTCCATATTATTCTTCGTGACTTTTTTCCTTTCTTGATTCATTGCAATTTCACTTCTGCTGTGCCGTTTGATTTGCGAAAATAAGCCGGCGGTTAAGTGAAATGTCAGAATTATATGAGGAATTCTTAGATTCTAATTGATCGGTCAAAATAGTGACAATTAGATCATTTGTGAAATTTTTTTTATCGTTAACCAATAAAACCGTCAAATTAGAGTGTAAAAATAAACTAAATCATAAGATATCTCTAAAATGCGTAATTTTACACTCAATTTGAGGGTTTAATCAAAAATTCATCTTCTCAACTTAAAAAAACTCTGAGAATGTATTCAATTTCCTTTTTTTTTCTTGTTCTTTTTGCTTGGTAATATTCATAATATTTTTTTGAAAAACAATCAGTTTTATTTGATTTTCATGGTGAACTTATATTAAATTTACTATACTTCTCTGCAAGTCGAAGTATTACCCAACAAATTTTTTCTCCACAATTTTAGACATTTACGAATACCAGCTATTCTAAGCTTCAAGCAATGTAATTTTCTCGAAATTTTATGCATGTAGTATGAATTATGGTAAATTTTTTTTTGCGTAGACAAAGGGCAAACTCTACAGCAAATTGTTTATTATATACTTATAAATTTTTGTCTTTCTAATTAAATTGATTAATGAGTTTTTAGACAAATTTTCAAAAATTCCTCACGACGAAAGAACTCAAAATCCAGCAAAAAAAAATATGTGTCTCTTCGATTTCAATGCAAAAACTAAAAAAAAATTTCCTGCAAAAAAAAGACATGACCCCAACTGCCTGGACGATTTCATTTGAAATGACCCCGAAATAAGACTCTTCTAATGACTGTTTTGACCTTCAATTTCAGGATCAGACACAAAAGTATGCATGAAGATCATATAAGGGCTCTTACTTTAACTAGTCAAGGGTTTTTTCTGTAATAATCGATGTTCTGAAATGTATGATTAAGGAGGAGTAAAGCGTCGCTTATGCGGGTACCGAAATCGATTTTCTCTTGCGTATGCTCTATGAATGCGAACTTGCATTTACGGTAGCGTGCTAAGCGTTCATAGTTATTATTCAATTATCGTCCGAAGCGTGATCTACGCCTTCCACGCACGCTGCGAGATTGATAATTATTCGATATTTACGATTGCTGCATTTTATTTCCTCTTTTTTTCATTTCAAAATCGACACGACCAGATCGTGTAAGCTTATACAAAACTGTGTCTGACGCGGTTAAAAAGGGGTTGGTATCTCAGAGAACGTTCAAGAAAATGTTTAATTCAATTGTATTGATTTTATTGATTAACAAATATTTATAAAAGTAAGTTAAAATTGCAAATTAAAATCTTATACATCCTGAAATATGTTTTTTTCTTTTCATGTTATTACTATTTCAATATATTATGATTATAAATTACTAAAATGAGGATATTTTAACACATACATGAAAATTTCTAGTTTTACAGTTAAATTAATACAATTATAAACAGAAAAAGATATTTGGTTCCAACGACCATTCATTCAGTAAAATAATTACCAACTATATGTTTGGTTTCATTATAACTACCAATAACAAATTTTAATTACGAAAACTACAGTTGAAACAAACAATACTTTGGCTTGTCCATATTTTAGTGAATGATTTAGATGCTGGAAACAAATATTTCTTTCTCTGTATAATTCGATGTTTTACTATTCACAATTTCATTGATCGTCGTATTTTGATTGATTTTTCGAAATATATTTTGTTGATTCATTTTTTGTAGAACTATCAGTATTTCTCGTACTTTTTTAATATTCATATCTTTCAAAGAATTTTCTGTTAATTTAGTTGATTATTGATAAGAGGGAAAAATGAACTATCACTCCGATCCATATTTTAGGAATTTTCGCAATTTTCAGACACTTTATTATTTATTCATATTTCTATAAAAAATGAAAAAACGTGTCATTGCAAATAAAAACGATTCAGCACATATTATATTTTGATTCAAGACCTTACACATTATCGTTTCGTTTATATTTTTAAGCATAAAGTTAAAAATACAAAAAATGAGAACAAAAAGAAAAAAAATAGAATGAACAATTCTGTAAATCAGAAAAAAATTTTTTTGAACAAACCCCATACATAATCAAAATTGATTTCCCACGTTATTCTCTCATAAATTTCGATCACCACGAAAATAACTAAGCTCTTCAAAATCAAAAACTCGTTATCGAGGAGCTGGCCATTTTTATCATTCCCCGCATCAACCCCACGTCATTAAAAAAATCGACTCGCGGTATAGCACCATAAATCTCGTGCAAATAAGGTCCAGATTGTCGAGCTGGATTTACTATATATAGTGCACGCATTATGTGTTATTATTGTCGCGCTGATGACAGCATTATCATGATTGCCAGTTAAAATAATGACGCTTGTTATGCGCGATGTTCTGCAGCGAGCCTTGTTTCCGATAGAAAGTTTCGCAACTAATATGTATATAATAACAAAAAGTCGACAACAATTTTTCAATATGAAAATAACGAGTTTCCCTGATAATCTATAAGCGTTAAAGAAAAATTACGAAATTTTATAATGGTTTGTAATATGTGGTTTCAACAGTTTATTACACATTTTGTTTTTAATCAATAGTAAGCAGGTGCGTAGACCTAATGAAGTTTAGGGGGTTCAAACCCCTTTTAAAATTCGGATAAAATTAGTTATTATTTCATGTAAAAATTTAAAAAAAAATTGAAGATGGAATGAATAATTTTATGTTAATTCTCAAATTGAGACGAAATTCTAAATTCCACAACTTACTCATTCAAAAATAACAATAATCCTTGCTTTAGTTGAATGTTTCCCTTAACAAAATTTTTTTCATAGAGTGCATTAATTATTTAAATAATGAAAAAAACGAAAATTCAAAAAAAGTTTTAATCTGGTGAATTACGGAGAAAAATGAGGAGCTACGAAAATACTAGAATTTTAAAATTGAACCCTGTAGCATATTATTCAAGGTATTATTTAATAATTCCAAAGAAATACCATAAAATCTTTCGAATTATATAAACTGTAAATAAATAATAAAAGCAACAGAATTATATGAAAGAACTGTTTTAAAATAAAATTTGAACAAATACTGACGATCTATAAAATTTCATATTGTAAAGCATTGAAATTCGAAAAAGTATCTAGTTATATATTTAAATAAAATAAATCTATAAAAATACTAGAAAACGCAACAAAATCTTAAAAATACTGAAAACTAAATATGATAATACGAAAAATCTATACTACATGAAATACTAACCATATGGATAAAATTTTTCGATAAATCTATGAAAATACTAAAAATCGTTCGAAATTTGAATTCTAGAGTATCGAATTTTAAATAATTATATACCAATATACAAAAATACTTAAAATTAGTAAAAATACTAAAAAATCTTTGAAAAAAAAGGCAGAAGTACTAGAAATATATAGTCATTTATTATTTGAAAAATTTTCAAAAATTTCGAAAACTTAGAATCCTGGAGTAAAGGATTTTAAAAAGTCGATACGGAAATTCATAAAAATAGCAGAAAATTTTTCAAATTATATAAATACAAAAAAGGACAAATCTGCATGAAAGAGACTATAAACCAAGAATGAAATCAAATACTTGAACCCTTTGAAATATTCAATACTAGGTATAGCATCGAATTTTAGAAATTCAAAAAGCGATCCATAGAAATGTAATAAAACCATTAGAATACTAGAGATACTGCTGAATTCACTAAATAACATGCAATACGAAAATTCTACAAACCTATAAAATACCTAATATGTCTGTTATTATAATTTTTCTAAAAATCTACAAATATACAATCACTTTTCAGAACCCTGATTCCTAGAGCGTCGAATTCTAGGAAACTGAAAAAAAATCCATTATAATATACAAAATCGTTCAAGTTGTATAAATAGTAAAGAATTTTCAAAAAAACCAAAAGCAGTAGGAACAAAAATCCAATTATCAGTGGACTTTCAAGTCGCTGATAATTGGATTTTGAATTGGATATTGAATACGAACATAAAAAAGTGTAACTCTAGACTCCAAAACTTCTACAACTCTAAAATCCCAAAGTTCCGAAAATTGAAACATCTTATTTCTTTTATCAAATCGTCAAGGATCAAAAATTATCTAATCCTGGAAAAAATATAATTTTCCGAAAAACCCCTCTCTGCCTACGCCTCAAACAGTAGGGATTCTGATGAATAAATTTTTATTTTTATCTTTAACAAAGCGAAAAATTTATGCATTGAATTGCCATTTTTTCATGCGCCCGTTTACTTGTCATTGTGAAATCATCGCGCAAAAAAGTACTTAACTTGGAGTGTGTGATTTACGCGGGGTCCCTTTACGTCATGCGGGTACTTCACGAAATTGGTACTTATACTTAACCGAATTCGCAAACTGTCCTTGAGTACAAAATGAAATGAAAAAAAGTTACTGAAAATAAAAACATACCAGTGTTAAAAAATAGTTCAATCATTTCCTGTAAACCCAACCAAAAAAGTAAAACATTTTTTTCCCATTTCAAAATAAAAACTCACGAATCTGAAAAAGATGCTTTATATTTTCGAAAAAGGTTTTTCAATATTTACAATACGTATTTCTAATGTTTCATTCGTGTCATTTTGTTTTATGGATAGAAAATTCACATTTTCTCAACGAAACTCTTAAAAATACAGAAAATTTAATCCGCGAAATTCCTTTTCAATCTCGATGAAAAAAAAAGATCGCAGTAGAGCACATACTCTCGCGATAAAAAATGCGCGTGTTTTTGTAGCAATGAGATTTATTTGCCGTCTCGCACATGGGCCGACTTTTTATACGGCTTGTAAATGCACGCGTGCCCAGTGTACTTTTCTTTCTTGCATGTCTTTGATGTTTACATTACACGTGTCAACGCAATACACGTCATCGCGATACATGCTATGTGTACGTTTCGCGACATAAATGTGTTTACAATGCTCACGAAATTTATTAAATGTTACACTTCGCAAAAAAACACTAGGCAGCGTAGCTGAAATTGAGAAGAATTCCATGTAATGATGAACATTGAAATATTCAATAAATTTCAATTGAAGTCATTCGTGATTTCAAAGCTATTTCTTTTATTTTTATCGAAATTATTTATAGATTTAAGAATTGTGAATAGCTGGTAGAATGTGGAATATATTCTGGGACACATTATAAAATTTGGTAGTAATGTTCGTTTTGATGAATTATCATAAAATTCGTTCATTTTGATCATTTGGAGCAAATGTAAATTATAATTGAATTAATTTATTGAAACTTCGAGTTTTAAGTTTTAATTGGACTTTCATAATGAAAAACATTTGAAGAATATTGCAATTGTACATACGACTTCATCGATGATTGAAACATTGATTAATTGGACTGTTAATTTGAATTTAATCAGAATGATTCTCGACTCAATAACAAATATTACTTTGAAAACCATAAATGTTTTATTATTTCCATTTTTAATTGAAAGATTTTGAATAAAAAATCCTAAATCTACTTTATAAACTACACTTTTTGTTAAATAAACATCTTCAATATCTCTTTATAAATTTTCTAATTAAAATAACTTTTCGTTTAATGAAGTACCATAGAATCATATATCTTAAAAAAATTAGAAGTTTCTTCATGGACATTTTAAATATATGGTGAAATTGGGCAACGTTCCATTTTTTTTCCTCTTTTTTATTATCTTCTTTCTTCAAACGTCCAAAATTGAATATTTTTTTCCTGATTTTCAATAATTTTATTAGATTATTCATTGATAAACACAATATGATATCCTTGGATTTTGCAATGAAATTGTTCATCAAACAAATCGAAAACTTTATTATCAAAACAAAACAAAAATGTATCTAGTATTCCAAATTCGATAAACAGCAAGACGGTATTTATTAAAATTTTTCTAGAAATAATCTTACAGTCTGTTGTTTACTAAAAAAAAACAAAAAATCAAATACTTTGCTGTTAAAAAATTCTTCAAACCCTTAGTATTTTGTGTATTGTAAGAATAGAACTGAAAAATATATCATTAAAACTATTAAGCGTGGCTGCTAAGATATAATTGTAGAATTATTAACAATCATGACACATTGTTAAGCCAACATTAATATTGCGCTATGTTAAACATCATTTTTATATATTTATTTATTTTTTATTTAGATAAATAACGGACAAAAGCCCTCTTCCATCATTCGATTTACATAGGTAAGTAGAAAAAAATGGAAACACTTCAAAAGAAAAGAAAAGGGAACATCTTGCGCGTGGATACAAATGCTTCATACGAATGCCCAAAATCAGATCGAAACATAAATAAAACCCGTCGTAATACACATAACAAATCTTAATAAATCAAATCAAATCCGCCCTCGAAATCCCCCCAGAGAACAAGGGAAAAAATAACAATAATAATAAAACAAAAAAAAACATAGCCAAGGCCATTCCATTGCCACACCCCACTACAGCCTGGTACTGTGTAGTACCCATAGTTCCCGTAGCGCTTCAAGAAATAATCACATAACATCAAAAACGCAATAATGCCAGCCATCACATTATCTAAATAAATGATTATCTAAATAAATAAATAAATAAATAATTAAATTCCATGGAACGCAAATTTCATGGAAAAATTTTTTTCGCAGTCAGTGAATAGAAGGGTTTGTTTGATTATTCGCCGGTAATCATTTTAGACTTATTTGCCTGAAAAACAAGGTTCATCGAGTATGCAAAAAAAATTCAAAGTAGGAAAGTTGAAGACTTCTTTGAAAAATGCATTAAATGAATTTCAGAAATAGAAACTTGAATATCTTTTTAAAAGGATGCCTTCAATTGTGAAAGCTGTATTTAAAACTAAAAATTGATTTTTATATTGTTTCGTAGTATTTGATAAGTGTTTCATGATATTATCTTATATAAGTAAAAAATCGAAATTATATGTAGTAAACGAGTGATTCAAAAGTTTTTTAAAATGTTTTTAATATTTCTAATAAAAATCAAACAGTTAAATCTAATACAAATTAAAACAAATTAATACAAATTCTACAAATTATACAAATTATACAAATTAATACAAATAAGAGTCCAAAAATTTTTGCATAGCAATGTATATTCTTGTATAAATTTTGTACTGAAAACCGCCTCATGCATAGAAATACACAATTTTCACATTAATTGTGATGAAAATTGTAATTTGTTATAATTTTAATTTGTCCGATTTTAACAAATTTTTAAAACATCATTCACTATCTGCCTTTATTGGACATTATTTTGGACCTTTATAGCTACACGGAAAAAATGCTTCACTTCCACTTTCAATTTCCAATTTTTTTCAATGTTCATTTCAATTTTCAAATCAACTTTAAATTCCATTTCCAAATTATAACTTTTTACAATTTCCAATGAAATGTTTTACTAAATTTTTTATAGAAAATAAATATTTTTACTGGTACAAGAAATATTCTCATACACAAAGAACACATGATTTTCATCCCAAAATAAAGTCTCAGGCTAAAAGAAACTTTCCTTATCCCAATAAAAAAAGTTTGCAGGATATACGGACAATCAAAAATTTCACTGGGTGAATGTAAAAATTTTTTTTTCGTGTACATTAATCAATAAATATATTCCAAGGTTTAACTTTGGCATACGAAAAAATGGTGAATACACCTCTGATTTTTTCGAGTATGAAAATTCCTTGTTTTCGTTGCTTCGTATAAACGAAAAATCCTACATAAATTAGGAACTCGAGAAAATTTTCAGGAAATCATAAACAAACAAAAAAGTCGTTATTGTTGCGAAATCACATACGCGCACGTGTTTGGCGTTCCACCAGATGCCTGCCCTAAAGTAACTTCTGGTTTCATGTTCCAGAGAACGTACGCGCGGTATTTTTGGAGGCCCCGATGTCGTGCACCAGACTCCAGACGACGAGAAAAGGTACAAAAAGATTCATGCAGCACGCGTTTCGGTGATTGTGCAATTTTTTTTTATTTACGAAAGGGGTGCGAATATGAGGGACATTTTTTTGACGCTTTCTGGTAAAAAACGATTCTATGCAGTGGATAAACTCAAATCCTTAAAAATATGCGAATTGATGATATATAGCATTAGGGAAAGCAGGAAAGAGATTTAGAAAATATAGTATTTATTTTTATAATAATTTTTACATTAAAAATGTTATATAAGTTTTATAATTTTATATTAAAATTAATTATGATATATTAGAGTTAGAATATGATTAGAGAATTTTAGGAAATATAGAAACTTAGAGAATATAGAATTTTCCGGTTTCGGGTAAATAATTCTTATAATTTGTCTGTAAAATCATTTTTCTAGCTACTTTTGTTCAAAATCTTCGTTCGAAGTCTAAAATTTTTTGATTCCTTCAGTTTTTGTAAATTGATTGAAATAATATAATGAAATAAAATTTTCATTTTGATTGAGAAATTAGTGACTTTTCAACTTCATTTTATTAAGCCAAGTGCAATGTGTTACAATAATTTCATTTGTATCGAAATTCAATACCGTTTTTCTTAATTCTATATCACAATTTTTTCGAGAATAACTTGACGCTTTTTTGTATCTATTTTAAGAAATTCAGGGTTTTTTTTTAAGTAATTTTTTCTGCTCTGATAATATTATACATCGTAAAACGATCAATTTTTGGAGTCAATTTCTAGAAAATCCGCAATGGGAATGATTAAACAATTATTTCTTCAAGCTTTAGGCATATATTTTTCCCTCATAAAGAAATTATAGAGAACAACGTTACTTACAAAAAACCAAACTTGAATATAATCCGATAATTATGTAAATAAATCATGAAAAAAACCATCTTCGTTTATATTTATAACCCAGCACATCGAGCAATGAAATTCCGAAATAACAAAAATTAAAAAAAAAAACAATATTTGCAAAATAATGGAAAAAAATAAATCTCTTTTCAACAGTTAAACACGTTTTAACTATTTGACGATTGCTCGATGTACTGCGTTATAAAATGTAACGAAGATGGTTTTTCTCATGATTTATTTATATAACCATCGGATTATGTTGGGATCAGAGTTTTTCAAGTGACACTGTTCTCGACAATTTCCTGATGGTAAAATATATGGTAAAAGCTTGAAGAAATAACTGTTTCATCATTTTCATTGTGGATCATCAAGAAATTAACTACCAAAGTTTATCGTTACACGTCATACAATATTATTAAGGTATTAATAAGTTATTTTTTTTAATAATAAATAAATATAACAACAAAAAAGAACGATCTGATTTAATAACGAATAATTTCATCAAATATGGATCGACGAAATTTGTGAATATGACAATGCATATTCTATTATCGAAACCCAAACTTTTTTTGGAATATCTAACATTTTATTAACAATAATCATGTTTGCTAAATAAATAATTGATAAACTGCCTTTAAAAATGGGGAAATATTTATTAATTTATTGCGATCGTAATTCATTGAATGAAAATAGGCGATTGAGCATATTTCAACTATTTGACGTATGATGCATGCCATTACGCTTTTTCTAACCGAAACAAGTCGATTAATCACACGTTATAGAAATCGATGGTTCGATCTATAATCAGATCTCTGATTATTATCTTCATTGAAAATTATATACCTCGAAGATATAGAAGGAATGAATAACCGTCGCTAGAAGAATTCAAGTAGCCAACAAAACTGGTTTTTTACGCCAATCAATTGACATGATTGGTTTGAAAATAATTGTGTTTGACAGGCAAGATCTTCTCTACAAACATTGATTTTTTGCAGAAAATAGTTTTTTGTAAAGTTTGAACTAAAAACGACTATGAAAATTACTGTACAATGAAAATTATGTACTTTCAAATCAACAAAGTTGTGAAAAAATTTTGTAATCGAAAGAATTGAGGAATAAGAAAAATTGCATATTGGGTTTTTCTACTGTTGTGTAACTAACCGTGTCGAAGAGACAAAAATAAATGATAATAATGATGCTAGAAATCAGTGATAATTGTATGATAAATCAAAAGTGTTGAACTTGAACTTTTGAACTGAAGATTTCATAAAGACGAAATAATAGATGATACGAACTTAACATTGCTGAAATATCGACGAAAGTTAATGGAAAAGTTAATGTCTCTTCTCGCAAGAAAAAAGATAACTTATTTGCATGTCATTGAACCAGGATATTTCGACACAAAACTGAACTGTAACAAACGCTAGTTTCGCAAAAAGTAGTTTAAATTCTCTCAAGTTCAATCAAGTCACCTGAATTGTGCAATATCATATCGCATCGAGACTTCTATGAAAATTTTTTTAAATATAACACTCGAATGAACACATAAATCTATTATTTTAATAGAAATAAAATTGTAAGACATTTTTATAATAACTATTTCCGTTTAGTAAATCATTTTTTCATATTTTTGTAAAAAAGTTTTTTTTTAAGAAAATGAAAAAACTTTTATAAAATGCCAAATTCAAATCGTGAAAAAATGTTCTAATTAGTATAGAACTTTTTTGGGAAAATTCTTATCCTGTAACCTGAACATTAAATTCATTTTTTTTTTTCATGTTAATCAAGAACGAGATGAGACAACTTAAATAGTAGAGTTGAATAAACGGTTTGACATCTTTAAAAATAAAATATATCACAAGACACGTGACAAAGATTTTCATTTCGAAAATATATGATAATTTGTTTCAAAATGCTCAATAATTATACAAGGAAAATCAAAAGTGTAATAGTTGTTATCTTTTATAGAGAATGAGTTTTGAACTATATTCTTAAGATAGTAAGAAACAAGTGTATTTTCTTTAAAAATAGCATATAATAAATGATACTACATTAATAATTATGTTGACAGCACGTTTCAAGGTAGTTGCTCGTAAATAAAAATTTAATTCAGTTCAGTCATCCCGGAAACCTGAAGATAGTGAAATAAGATAATTTTAAAGATTTCGGAACAAAATACAGGTATAAAAAGCGTCTGTATCCATATGCAGCATCTCAGTTCTGTCATTCATTCTCCGAAGATCCATCCAACTCAAAAATTTCTTCGTTCTTGGGTAAGTTCAAATTTTTCAACTTTTTTACTTTTGTATTTTCATATGTATTGTTTTGATCATGATTTTTAGAAAATTCTGGAGTTTCTGTACAAAATATATATATCAGTGACGAGAATTCCTTAAGATTATTGAGATTTCATATTTTATTTAAAAAACATATAAAGACTGTTGGCAGATTTCGTTGCAAGATTATTCTTGGAAATTTTGAGCTTTAAAACAACTAGCATATTGGAAAAAATCGATAGAGTTTTGGAGTTATTGACAGGGTTCAAAAGTCATTGGAGAATTTTAAATTTCTGACAGTGAATTTTTCTGGAATATTTTTTGAAATCTTAAAATAATGACGAAATTTCAATGAATGTTAAAAACTCGAATTTTACACAAGTATCTCATGCTGTAAACTAGTATTTTCATGCTAAAAAATACTTGAAATTGAACAATGTTTTGCACTAAAACAGAGCAGTTTATCGAATTTCAAAGTAAAAGTTTATTATGAACTAGTGAGTAAGTTCATGTAATCTAATAAAATTATATACAAGAATAAATAAATTTAAAAGATTTTACTAGAAATTTACATTGATTTTATAACGTCATCGGGAATTCCGAAATTTATACAGCAATTTATTTTCCGAATTTTGAGAAAAATATTTCTTACAAATGAAATAAAATTTTTAAATTCTGTAGGACATATGTAAATTTTTTCATGATAAGAAAATTTTTGGTAATTTATTTTATGATTGAACTATATTGTAAAGCATTACAAAACGAATGTACAAGAAAAGTTCAAGATATCTCATCAATTCATTCAAAGTAAAAACAAAATTTGACGGAAGCTAATGAATATTTTTCTGCCAATGTAGAGTTTCGTGAACAGCGTATCGAAAATTACGCATAGAAAATTCGTAAATATACACAATGAATTCTAGGATATTTGAGGAAAACCTCTTTAAAGAAGAAAAATTACAGAAAATATGTTTAGTTTAAATTATTGAGAAATCATTAATTATGTTGTACATCTATATTACAAAAATCCTCCATAATTTTCAAAAAACAACTTACAACTGCATTCTTCTGTAACAAAATCCAGTCAAAACATGTTTTACAATCCTCGGATCTATTCTCAACTAAACTCTTAAACTGTCGGAGTAAAATTTTTCAAAAAAAAGACCAACACCGAAAATAGCCTCGTAATTTTAATTTTTTTCTTAATTTCTCCAAATAAAACCCGTTTCTAACAAAACTAGTAAATAAATCTGAATGATTCTCTCATTTCCCAATAGCGAACATTAACTAATCAACTCAACAACGATGCACCACTTGTTCTCCATTCTGGGTCTCACGGCGTGTATAGTTGCAGCTCGAGAACTCAACTATACCCATGGTCCACCAATAACTGGATGCTCAAGCATCTACATTGACCCAAATGTCGATTACTACTTAGATCACTACGTCTACCCAGCATCTGAAAAAAAATTCACCCTCAAAACTGTGAACGTTGCTTTTGATTCGGAACCAGCCGACTTATTTCTTGGAACAGAATGTGAACCTTCAGCGCAATGGTCCGATTTTGCAGCGATTGAATTCCCAACAGAAAAATTCAATCCCATTTCACGACTACACTTGCAGAACTGCCCAACAATAACCTTTAATACCCTTGAATTGTTAAAAACAAATTGAGAACACCACCATGCAGTTTGATTCCACAGTAGACTGCATCGACAAGTTGTCTATGGACCATAGCACTTTATTCAAATCAGCCAAGCATTCTATCAAAAAACTCACGAGTTTGAAAGTACTCAATTTGCGTAACGCGAGTATCACGTAAATTGAGCATGAGATTTTTGAGAAATTGACACTTCTACAGACTTTGTCTTTACGAACCAACAAGATCCAAGATCTCAATAGTATAGCTATTCACCATCTGAAGAATTTGGAATTCTTGGATTTGGAGAAAAACCTAATATCAGAGATTCCCTACAATTTCTTTAGAAACAATTTGGAACTGCGTTATCTCAGCTTAGGATTCAACAAGATCGAAAATATCAAAAAGTAAGACCTTTGTTGACCTCATTTGTACCCTGTTTTTGAGAGCTGAACAATAGAACTTATTCTCAATTTTTGCAGTTTCCAAGGTCTAAAAAATTTAAGGAAGTTGGACTTGAATGGGAATTTTTTGCGATCTATCGAACCAAAAGCTTTCAATGATTTAAAGCAACTTCAAGTAATCGGATTTCATGGCGTGAAATTGCATCCGGATTTTGATATGGAAATTCTGTACGAATCGTTGAGAAGCTGTCCGGATTTGCAGAAGGTTGTTTGGTACAACGAAAATGGAGTTGAGTTTGATAAATCGAAGATGTCGAAAGATGTTCAGGTCACTGGTTTTTCAGATTCTCTGTCGGTGTTATAAAGTTATGAGATTTAAGATGTATAGCGTTTGAAAATTATGTGTCTTATGATTTTACGTCTTAAATTACTTGATTTCCTGCGAGTGAAACATTTTTTATGTATTTTAATTGTATAATCTTGTGAGAAAATCAATTTTTTAATCAATGCCAATAGCATGCGAAGCATGTACTATATATATTTATTATAACATTATTCAAAATATTTATCTTGTCTTAAGTCCATATTTTGATGTACTATGATGAATGTCAAATTGTGTATAAATAATAACAACCAGTACAGTATACAATCTGTTGTAATGAGTTTTTATATTGTTTTTCCTAACTTTTTTTACCATGAGAATGTAGGATTCTTTTTATTTTTAGAAAATGGATTTTTTTCTGCATTGTTTGATACAATGATAGTCATCGAGTCATTTCACATGTTCAATGTTCACGTTACCTTACTCGAAATATATAAAAAAATGACAATAATCGTTTAAATATGATAATAAAAGAAATAGGTGGTAAATATTTGTTCATTGGGGATGGTACAAAAGACCTTAAGGTCGAGGTCCCTAGGAGGGGAGAAAAAGAGTTATAGCCCCACCCCAACAGCTAATAATAATTTGTTCATTTATCATTTAATTCTTACATACATTTTTTAATGTCATAGAAAATGTCTGTCAACAATTATTTACAGCTCCGTAATTTATTCTATTTTCATCAAAATCTTTCTTGTTATACATTAAGGGGGTCTTCTACCTTGTGGCCTTGTTTTTGATACTGTTTCTTGAGAATAAATTGTAAAGAAACCCATAATGCTTTCGAAGTGCGGTTTTTTGCATTTAATTTATTCATTTACATACTTTCAACACAAATTTTCCTGAAATTTTACTGTCTCCCTCTTGACCGTGATTTGGCCTTAAAATATCCCTTACGAAATATTTATACCAAAACAGTTGACAAGATTCAGCTCATGAAAGTCGTCTGAAACAAAAAAACCAAACTGATTCAGTTTTTTTATGACTTTGGCTATCGTTTGACACGAGGAATTTAGAAAAAAGCTCGTGTCCAACGATAACCATTCATAAAAAAACTGAATCAGTTTGGTTTTTTTGTTTCAGACAACTTTCATGAGCTGAATCGTGTCAACCGTTTTGGTATAAATTTTTCGTAAGGGCTATTTTAAGGTCAAATCACGGTCAAGTGGGAGACAGTAAAATTTCCGTAACCAAAAACTTACGTGAAAAAATCTCACAAATTCAAGAATTATAGGAAGAGTGATCACTGTAAAAAGACTATTTAATTCATTATTCGATGTCTAATAACTGAGAACTACTCTTTATTTAAGGATAATAAAAAAGCACGAATTTCCGAAAAAAAAAACTTGATCGTTGTTTTACTGAATATTAAACAACATTTGTCACTCAAATTCAATTGTACGAGTAAATCATTTTTCATTTCCTTTTCTACTTTTAACAACTTGAGTAACGAAATGCTGTAATTTCTAAGCTAAAAAGTAAATAGATTAAAAATGCTTAAAATAATGCATAAAAATAATTCAATCACGTGATATTTTATTTGTTGCCTTTATTATTTTCATACTGTATTATTTTTACTCACAGAAAAAGTTTTATTTCTAATATTCACAATTATTCAATCTACTCCTAATGGAGTAGATTGAAGTAAATTGTAACGTCAAATCGCCAATCAAACGCGAAATATTCAAATGAAATATGGGTTTTTGAAGTATTCAACAACAGAAAAATGAGATTCAAGATTATGAATATTTTATAAATATCATTTTCATAAATAGTAATATTTCAAAAAAAAAGATATTTTCATGTCTTCTCGAAATTGAAATTTTACTTCAATATCTAAATATGTGAAAGAAATCTCCAGCTTTCGATTTCTCAAGAAAAAAAATTGACCTTCACCTTGGCAATGAGAATCAAGAAATAGTTTCCTCTTCACATTAGTAATGTGTTGAACTGTTCATACGAAGCCAGGATATTAAGAAACCATTTTTGTCATCTTCATCAATGCGTTAATATGATTATTATTAAGAGCAATCTTTTTGGAATTCCCAACCAATATACTTAGACTTTTTCTTGAAATAAAATACTCAAAAAATCATAAAATTTTCATGAAAATTCAAATTTGGTGGTTCTTGTGTTTCTCGCTGAAAAATGATAACAATTGAGGGTTTTTCCGACAATAATTACTTCGATGGAACAAGTTTTTTTTGCTCGTGAACATTTTACTTAACATGAGAATGAAAATCTAAATCGATTTTCTGAGAAAAAATATGATTATTCTTGAAAACAATTTATTTTATGAACTTGGAGCTTGATAGAATGTGAAGAACACACATACAAACTTCTTTTTTCTCATTTTTTCTCATAGAATTTTTTATAAAATTTTTTTTCGAAACGATTTTACTTTTTCTCCAGCCTGTTTCTTACAGAGAGTATAATAATTTGCGATCTTTGAATACTTTACTCAATTATTATAATCAGAATTCTAATTACGAATTTTGCAAAAAAAAGTGTCTCGATTTTCGCATGATGAAACAGCAAACAAAATGTATTTTTTTGAAAAACCTCCGAGTCATTTTTTTGTGGTCAAAAACTTCACAAATAAATCTTCTTTTTTTTGAGATTCTATCGAAAATATCACAATACAATTTACATGGTTTAACAATATATTCCATTACGAGCTCTAAATTACAGGAAAAACATCTATTAATTGATTGCGAATTCCATAATTTTTGTTTCTATTTCAATTTTTGAAAGACATTTTTTTATGAGTTATTGTTTTAAGGATTAACGTAACATGACAAACATTTATGAGTCTTGGATATTCAATTTGTAAAATTTTTTTTGAATTCTTGAGATTTGTAACTATCCATGTGTAATACTGAAAATCACAGATATATCAAACAGTTCTAGCATATTTTTCAAAGTTTTAATTCTCTTTTAACACTCAAATATACATAAACTTTAATTTCCGAATCCAAAATAAAACGAATTTATTTCAATGCTAACATTTTTTTTTCTACATTTGAAAATTTTCTTATTTTGTTTACTGGAATAATAAAATCTTCCCAGATTTCAAGAGGGGCTTCACCCCTGAACCTCTCTGCGTTCTACTCAAATGCAATAAATATTTCACGAAAAATATTTTGTTAAAAAAAAACGAAATAACTGAGAAAATGTTGAACTCATTATTATACCAAACCCGTAAAATTTTTCACTAACAGAAAAATGAGACAAACATTGTTTTTTTGTCATAAGCTATTTAAAGTAATTCATCCACTGCCAATGAAATTTAATTTCCTCCCATTTACTTTTCAAAAACGAATTGTATAAAATATCAAAAGATTCTTCTTCGTGCCAATGATTGATTCTCGACTTTGTGAATAAGTTATTGGCTCAAAGAAATTCAAAAATAAATCAAGAGTAATTACAATATTATTTTATACGTGTTAATAGATCATCTGCTAGTAGATGTAAAAGAAAATTTGTTTAAATTGCAAAAAAAGTGTCTCGAAAAACTCTAACATGTAAAAATTCAGAAAAATTTGCACCTTAAATATTAATTCATCGATAGGTTTATATTAGGAATAAAAAGTAGTTGCCAATTTCACTGATTGTGAGTTGGAAGAAGATTAATAGTCATGTGAATTGCACCTGATGAATTCAATACGATTCAAGTGACAATGCTTGCTAATCAAACAAAGGTCTTAACGTGTATTTCATAACTCTTAACATTAGAAAAAATTGTGCAAACGAACTAGGTAAAGCTATATGAACATCCGTCTAAACGGAGAATAGGGAAAAACTTTGGGGAAAACCCTTGTATGAAACGGAAGATTTCTGAGAAAACTGCATTTATTCAAGATAATCGGTCATAGTATGCAATTCGTTTAATTACGTACAAATAATATGATTATAAAGTAAATGACATATTTCTGTCGTTCAGACTCGACGAAGATAATTTCTTGTTAAGTCCGTCAATTTCCCAATCGAAAATGAGTATAAAAAGCCCCAGGTTTCCAAACGCTGCAGTTCAGTTCTAACAGTGATTCTCCAACAACCCATCCAAACCGAAAATTTCTACTTTTTTGGTAAGTCTGATTTTTCTTTTTTACTGATTTCTGATTTCTCACTTTGTGACTTTGTGAATTGCTTTCACATTGAAACATGTTATATTGATTGTCGTGGTTTGATACTGTTCATAATGAAAATCTGAAAACTTAAGGCATATTTTGACAAAAATTTAAGAATTTTGTATATACTGAATATGTGTATATTATTGTGAGTAAAATGTATATGAATGTGATAGAATAACTTTTATTTTAATAAATACAGAATAAAGTTGGTAAGTTTTAAAACTACTGAAAATTTTCAAATGTACCAGATTGCTTCCTAAAACCGTTGAAATCCTTCGTGATTTATTTTAATCTCGAAATATGGTAGAAAAATCGAACAAATTTGAATGAGAAAATAGTTTTTGAAGCAATTTAAAATTTCTGCAGTATACCATCAATTAAAAAAAATTTCTTATCTGTCAGTAGATATTCAAATTACAAATAAATTGTGAGTCGAAGATTATTTAAAAAACATTTTTATTTACGCGATGGATACTCTTGATACATTAAGGAACATATTTTAAAATGCAAAAATAACGCGTTCTAGAAAATTTTCTGAATTGAACAAAATTTTAAATTGATCAAATACACATTCAGGACTACAAGAATCTTTGATAGTTTATTATCGCTTAGGTTCTCTAGCAAATTCAGCTGAAATGAATTTATAAAATATCAGTAACGAATTTCAGGTAATCCTACAAAATCTCACTGAATATGATGCAGTGCTTGTTCTCCATTCTGGGTCCATTCTGGGTCATTCTGGGTCATTCTGGTCCGATTTCGCAGCAATTGAATTCCCAACAGAACTATTCAATCCAATTTCACGACTACACTTGCAGAACTGCCTAGCAATTACACTTGATATCCTCGAATTTTTAAAAAACAAACTGAGAACAAAATCTTTCAAAGATGTATACATCGAAAACACCACCATGCAGTTTGATTCCACTGTAGACTGCATCGAAATGTTGTGTTTGAGCGATAGCACTTTATTCCACTCAGCCAAGGACTCCATAAAAAAAATCACGAGTCTGAAAGTACTCAATTTGCGTAACGCGAGTATCACGAAAATCGAGTATGACGTTTTTGAGAACTTGGTACACCTACAGGCTTTGTCTTTGCGAGCCAACAAGATCCAAGATCTCAATGATGTAGCTCCTCACCATCTGAAGAAATTGAAGTTCTTGGATTTGGGGCGTAATGAGATATCAGAGATTCCTCATAATTTCTTCGAAGACTTTAAGCTGCGTTCACTCGGCTTAGGCTTCAGCAAGATCGAAAATATCAAAAAGTGACCTTTATTGACCTTATGTGTACCTTGTTTTTGAGAGCTGAACAATATAACTTATTTTTAATTTTTTCAGGTTCCAAGGATTGAAAAATTTGAGAAAGTTAGACTTGAATGGACATTTCTTCCGATCTATCGAACCAAAAGCGTTCAATAACCTGAAGCAACTTCAAGTAATCGGATTTCATGGCGTGAAATTGCATCAGGATTTCGATATGGAAATTCTGTACGAATCGTTGAGAAGCTGTCCGGATTTGCAGAAGGTTGTTTGGTACAACGAAGATGGAGTCGAGTTTGATGTGTCGAAAATATCGAAAAATGTTCGTGTGACTGGTTTTTCAGATTCTCTGCCAGTCATATATAGTAGCGAGATTTAAGATATATAACGTTAGAGAATACCGTGTCTTATGGTTTATCGTGGTGCACTTCTTGGTTTCCTGTGTCTTTTACATTTCTTTTGTATTTAAGATGTATGATCTTGCGAGAGAAACAATATTTTAGATGCATTTTTCCAGTATGTGAACAATGCGACTCGTATCTTTGTAATGAAAATCAAAATACCGATTTTGTCTTTTACTGAAAAATTCCAAGTTTTGTAATTATTCCTATGTATCGCGATGAATCTAAAATTATGTATGATTAAAAAATTAACCTTAACAATACATGAATATTTTTTTATATATTCCTTCAGATTTCTTAAAATAATGTACCATTTTTTTCAGTTTTGAAACGAATTTCGCAAAGAAACGTTTTAAATCAGGAAATCCTTTAATTTGCGTTTTCTAACAATTTTTAAAGTTGCACGAAGAAAAATAATTGGCTACAGCAGCCAATCATTTAGTAAAATATGAAGCTACCACATTTTTGGGACGTACAACCAAAACTTAAAGTATGATAACCAAATTATTTGTTTTTGCAAACTAAGTATAAGTAATAAAAATTAAGCATCAGTTGCTATAACATAAGTTTTGGTTGTAGTATCCAAAACTTTGGTGGTTCCATTTAGGGGCGGATACAAAAAATTATTTCAAGAGGGTATAAAGAATGTTCATCTTTTGATTTAAAAAAAACAGGTAATCAAACTCTCAAATTTGATTTCTTAAATAACAAAAAAAATTGCGGGGGGAGGGGGGGGGGTTTCAGAACCCCCCTGGATCCGTGCCTGGTTTCATATTATACTAAATTAATGGTTGCTGTAACCAAACCATTTTTATACATGTGATGCATTAATCGGACTGAGGTTCAGAAATGACAGAATATTCAAAGAGAATGGAAGCACTAAGCACCAGAAAAATTCTAGATTGATAAAATCCTCACGAGAAAATGCATAAATTTACATATTGCAGTTTTGTTAAATTTTCAAAACTTTCCCAACGTTTCTTCTAATTCCCCAAATTTTTTAACATCGTTGTCTATCTTTAAATTTACGATCTATTACGAACCATTGAAAAACTTTCCGAATTTCATAAAAATTTGTCTCACTCATGAAAGTTTTTCGTAGGTTCGAACTTGTTGAATTTTTTATCAAATTATTTAAGAACTTAAAACCATAATCATGCAAACGAATTTCCAGGAAATATAACTATTGTATAACTCGTTGCAAAGAGGACGAAATATGCTATCAATGACGATTTTTTCTGAAAAATCCTTAGATGACGTAATTAACTTAATTGACTAATTAACGCGAAGAAAAATGATTTGGTTACAGCAACCATTGATTTAGTAAAATATGAACCAATCAAAGTTTTGGGTACCACAACCAAAACTTCTGTTATAGCAACTAATGCTCAATTTTTATGACAGATGCTTAGATTGCAATAATCAATTATTTGGTTATCATACCTAAAGTTTTGGTTGTACTACCCAAAAATTTGGTGGGCTCATATTTTACTAAATGAATGGTTGCTGAAACCAAAAATCTTTTTCCGTGCAGATGAACACAATCTAAAAAATTAATTCACATCTGCTCAAATTCTACACTTATTACCAATGCTACAAAAAGATTAACAATTTTCAAAATCTTCGAAACTTCAAAAATTATACGAATTTCTCTAACTTGCCAGGATTTGTCTTATTTTTCAAATATTGTACTCTGTAATTTTTCCATATTTTTATCAAACATTCAATCTTACGATCGTGCCCATTTTAAAAAAATATGAGAATTACTTAGTCTAGAGTTATAGTTATAGTTGTAAAATTACGTTCCGCAGCCATTTTATAAGATGCATACATTTCCTAAAAAAAAAATAGAAAAATCCGTGACACATAGCGTTCCGCTAGTCAAAGCCCCGGCGGAAGTGAAGCGAAACGGAAACCTCGCGAGCGCCATTCGCGTCAATGTCGCGTATCGCTCGCCGCAGAAGCAAACCGTTACAATGCCCCGTGTTGCCCGAGCGTGCGAATTTGCAAATTGCCGGCACGAGCCACGACCTTCTGAAGCAATAATACAAACAAGCGATTGCATTGAACTCGAAGGTCAATTAGAAAAGCATTCGGAATTTTTCAGAATGTTCGAAATACTGAGAGAAAGACTAGCTTATAGGAACCAAAATTTTGGCTGTGAAAACCAGAATTTCCATTTTCATAGTTATAACCAAAACTTTCGTTGTTTCATATTTTAACGAATCCTGAGTCGATACCTAGATGCAAGTTTTCAAATAAATGAATAATGAAATGATATTCCATGTAATTTTTTCTTATTGTAACATAAACAATGAATGTATGAAAGGAATTTTAAACAATAAGATTTTTCCGAAATTTGTAAAAATTAAGAACTAGGTTAAAAATTTGAAAATCGATTTTATCATTATTATGAATTAAATTTAAAAACAAATTTTTCATTGTTACAATAAAAACTTTAGTTGGCCCATATTTTAACAAGTTCTTGGTCAACACTTCGATACAATTTTCACAAATTAATGAATATAACATGATAAATGATCATTTCAACAGTTATTCAATGATAAATTAGAATTTCACAAGTTTCTTATTGTTATTGTAACAAAAATAATGAATATATGAAGGAAACACATTGAAACATCAGATTTGTTCAAAAAGTATAAAAATCAATTAATTCGTTATTGAACAGAAAATGTTCAATAGAAATCTCAACATCATAATACTCATCACCGCGTTAATTCCACGTTTTTGCATTGACAATGATATTAAAATTACCCTTTTTCATCTAATAATAATGCTGCATCTCTAATGTTGATTTTAACGAGAATGTTAGACTAACGTGCAACGATACGAGTTTCCTTTACTTCTGTCATACATAACTCGAAACAAAATTGTACGCTTTGGATGGCTCGTCAGGATAATCAGATACGTCTCACGCGACCGTAAATATTTTTCCAGATTGTAACAGTTCGCTTGTTTGCTCGTTCAGTTATCTCCTGAGTAGAGTATTTTACTGACAATGAATTTGCCTGCGACAAAAACTGTAATTCGTTGAGTCACTTAAAAAAATATGTTCTTTTTTACTGTTTTTTTTAGAGGAAAAAGGCGTGACAGTTTGAGAGAATGCCACATTATTTTTCAAAGTACTGGAAATCAATTTTCATCGTTTTAAAAGTAAATGGAAAATAATGAATTTATAAAGTACAGAAGCAAAAAGTGTTATAACGTTTTTCAAGAGACAGATAAATGGAAGTATAAATGAATAAATATTTAGTGACTTAAAAACAGTAAAAATGATAAATATACTAGAAAAAAAATTATTATTTCATGTAGAAATTAAGAAGATTCTCATACTGAATAAGAATTAATAAAAATACGAAAAAACAAAAAATTATGCGTTAAAAGGGAGTAATCAAAAATAAACTAATTATCAGTAATGAAAATAAGTTAACATTATCAAAAATGTATCTAGAAATCTAAAAATATGAAAAATTGTTTTATGTAGATTTTCAAAGTGAAAAAATTCAGAATTCCTAGTTTATAATTCTAAAATAACAACAATTCTGGTTTCAAGAAAATTTTCCAGTGAATTTTCGACTAGGATAGGACTAGGATAGAACTAGGATAGAATAGGACTCGCTGCCGCACGAGCGGCAGCGAGTGCCCAAACGCACGAGTTGGAATCATTCTCTTTCTCCCATGTAACATACAATATTTTTTCCCGTGCATGTACAAAAAAATG